>JAOXNR010052384.1:0-16714 GCA_028571225.1 Parsonsia alboflavescens | reverse complement strand
AATCCTCGTAAAAATTCACCACCTTTAGGTGTATGAACCACTCAGACCAATCACTTTCCACACATGTTGCCCATGTATCCCTCCTAAACCATTATCCAATCACTTCCTTCGGGAATATGACCGTATAACAGTATAGGACACATCCCCAACAATATGAGACTGATATTCTGTAAACCCAACTGAGCGTGCCACTTTGGCAGTCACAACCCGATCAAGCCTACAGAACTCTCTCATACCAAGGACTTCACCTTATGCCTTACACACAATATGCATGCAACCTAACACTTTATAACAATAAATGCATAATTGAATCATTGCATGCTCACTTTATTCATTGCACAATACTAACATGTATCCAAACAAACATCACAATAATGTAAACATTATCGTGCCCAAATATTCATAAAATAGAATCATAACATGCTAGTATGGTCAAGAGTGATGATTTCACAAATCAAAGAACTAATTTACTTAATTATATCAAACAATAAATGCTTTCTTTCCATAATTGATATACTTAATGTCACTGTTTTACCACAAAACTAGTACTGGATGAAAGAGCTCGACGAGACCGAGAGAATGCCATTAACAGCGACCCAAAAAATACCTGCATGCGCCCACACACCCCGGTCAAAGGTGGCCTTTTTTTTTTCTTGGTCAAACCGGGTCATAAACAATCCCGAATCCGACCCGGAACCAAAAACCAGATTCGAAACATCAATCCGGCCCAAACTCGGAAACCCGAACCCGATCCGAGTCTCTATCCGAATCGGAAACTGAATCCGACCCGACCCCGAATCCGGAAACCCGATTTGTTGATGACGCCAGCAAGCTGAGGGCTGACATCATCATCTCAAAATAATGCAGCCGCTCTTCATGCACGAGCAGAGCATGCGGCGGCTCCGGGACGTCGGCCGGCCACTATCGAACTCCTCTCGTTGAGATCTTTCATAATATGTGATCAAAACAATGATTTACAGACAAAACTAGTACCCCATTCATTTATGCAAAGGCTCTGATACCAAATGTAAGACTGAAATTCAAGGCCTTAATCCCATGAATCAATGCATAAATGAAATAGGGACATACCTGATGTCGATTCCATGTGTAAATCTTGAAACGGAAGCACAGATCTTGATTGCTGTAAGCTTTCTCCCTTTTGAGCCCTCTGTATGCCTTTTCTTTCTGGCAGATGAGAGACTAGAGAGTGTTTCTAACGTAAAGGATCACCTTTGTTTTGGTTGTCTCAGACTCTAATAAAGGCTGACCAGACTCTGTATGGTCTGGATCATCATTGGGCCAAAGGGAGGAGACCCAGCGTTTTAAAATCCGAACCCAGTCCACTAATCACGGATTGCCGTCAGCCCACACTATGCCAGTCCATATTCATAAATTAAAAGCCCTAAAACCTCACTTAATTAACTGATCTTTAATTAATGATTAATTAATCTTGAATGGGATTAATTGGAATAAATCTCAACATATTATAGATAGGCTAGAGACTTTCAATTTTACTAAAACACTAATACAGTTTCCTCATGTCAAGAAAACGGTTAAAGCTCGCATAACATCCACTTAAAAAATATCTGATAAATAAATATTGAGAGTCTTTTATTTATCACTTTAAATAAATAAATATGTGTGACTCATTTTAAGCCTCTTAAAACGAGAATGTATCACAGGACTTGCTATTGTTCGAACAATGAAAATGACAAATGGAAGGTTAATAAACTCAATTGTTAAGTTTCTTGTTTTTTATAATTCTTTTTCCCTTTAAATTAAAAAATATTATTTTTAGAGTCAATTATTTTTGCTCCAATAGTTTTAGTTATTGAATTATGTGAAACCATCTTTAATTTTTTGTCCCCTTCTTTAAGTAAAGTATTTGTATCACTGATGACTCTTCTCCTCAGATCCGTGCAAAGGCTTCAGTTTTTACGTGTTCGTGAGAACAATATAGAGAGGCAATCTTAAAAATCTGTGTCAAATGAAAAGTTTGACTAAGGTAGATCTCTATAGAAACCAAATCATAAAGCCCATTCTAGATTGCATAGGCAATGCCGATTCCTATTCTAGTCCTTGAACTTCTTAACTGGCTCTCTTACTACCTTAATTGGTAAAATGGCATCCTTGAAACACTTGTACTTGTATATTAACAATTTCTCAAGTTGCACTCCAGAGTGAATTTGCAAACTTACATCCCTAGTGGCCTTGGACCCTTTTTTTTAACATCCATCCTTCCCCTTATCCTCCACTCGAGGATCAACAGTGACACCCCACTTAGTCTCAATGTGTCTCAACTCGACACCTCCCGATTCTA
The DNA here is from genome assembly GCA_028571225.1 of Parsonsia alboflavescens. Taxonomy (NCBI): domain Eukaryota; kingdom Viridiplantae; phylum Streptophyta; class Magnoliopsida; order Gentianales; family Apocynaceae; genus Parsonsia; species Parsonsia alboflavescens. Next base: position 14,394 of record JAOXNR010052384.1, on the reverse strand, counting down.
GGGGTCGCTGCTTTACCATTAAGTTGGCAAGGATTGTGCTAGTGGCCTTAGACTTGTCTTGTAACAACTTTTCAGGTTCTATTCCAAAATCATTTGGCAAAATGGAAACCTTGGAATACTGGATCTAGTATCATAATAATTTCTTGGGTTCTATACCATAGTCAATGGGCAATATGGCATCCTTGGTCAACTTAGACTTGTCTCATAACAATTTCTCAGGTTATATTCTAGTGTTAATTGGCAAAATGAAGTCCCTAAAATATTTGTTCTTGTCTCATAATAATTTCTCGGGTTCTATTCCAGACTCAATTGGTGAAATGACATCTCTTAGAATATTGCACTCATCCTTTAATAGTGTCTCTGGCACAATCCCTAATTCAATAACAAAACTTTAAAAAGCGTATTGAATATATCTTACAACATACCATATGGTCTGCTTCCCGGTTTCTCTTCTTTGTAATCAAGACGTACTGTATTTCTGTTTACTATTACACCATTAATGTCAGTTTTGGGTCAGTCGAAATTTGGTTGTATTATTGCATGGTTATATTTTCTGAATTCAAAAGATAACAAACAGTTTTTCCTCAAAATATTTGTTGCTTTTTCAGACACGAGATATAATTCATTCTTATTCTAGTGCATATCTTAATATTTTCTTACATTCATGTAAAAGTATTCTTAATTTCATTTCAATATGAGGGATGGGGCTCAAAATATGAACATTGGGTCACCCAAAAACCGTGATGACGTCAATCGATTGCAACCTGAGAAAAGAGAAGAGATTAGTCACCGGAGGTGGGTTGTGCCCTGGGGAAGAGCTCCGATGCCTAAGTTAATATTCCAAGAGTAATTAGGAGTAATCAATTCTCTGAGAGACCGTCTCTTGTGTGGCTTATTCGACTTGTCCGTAGACTGTGTGATTTTATTATTTAAAAAGAGAGAGTAGGAAGTTAGGATAGTTATGGGATTGTGAAATCCTGCCAACTACTCCTGAAATCATAGAATTTCTCTGGTTTGAGTTATCTTGCCATTTACATCTCTGTCAAGAGCTACGAGCATGCTAACCCACCTTTGGACCCGCTTCATGACCTGCTCGTGGATTTCGAGGGTCTTGGCTATCTTTTCTGGGAGGTCGCTCCAAGTGGTAATGGGCTCATGGGAGTTGTTAGGAGCCGTGCACATCTAGTCGTGGCATGTAGATGTATGAGACGAATTGGGAGTTACCAAACCTCATTTTAGGGGGTCGGTGGTAACAAGTCATTGCCCACTTATTCTCGTTGACTCTGTAAGTCTGACTTTCAGGTATTAAAAGTTGGGGCTTTGGGCCCATTTGGGTTGACTTCAGTTCGGGTTGTGCCCGTTTCTCCCATCAATGAGAATTAAACCATGAAAGAAAAAATTTTGATCGTAATCCATATGAATTGTTTAACTTTGAATGTACCGGGTGTCCCTTTGATTGATCTGTCATAGGTTATCCTTTCTTTATTTGTTTTATGTTTTTCTTTTTCTTCCATAGTTGTCATTTGCAGATCAATAATGGAACTCAAAATTAATACTTCCTTTGACGCAAAAGTAGATTTTGGTCAATTAATTTAGTTACTCCAATTACTTTTAAGTGTATCAGAATAATAACAAGATAATAGAATTACATTAATGGCAGTGGAACGTTGGGAAGGACAAATTTGTCATTATGCCAATTAAATTCTGAAAAAATAATTTCTTTCCTCCTTTTGTGATAAAAAGAGTTAACAGAATAACATCACAAAATCTAGTGACCTCAAGCAATCCAAAAACGACCAACCTTGCTTTATACCTTGGTTGTGAGCTATTGTTTTCAGCTTTCAACGTACAAACCCATTTGTTCTTCAAAGCTTTCTCCCCCTTTGGCAGTTTCATCAAGTCATAGATGTGGTTGTCATAGGATTTCAACTCTTCTTGCATAGCTTTGTACCATTCTTTGTTTTGCTTATGTAAAATGGCTTCCATGAAAATTTATGGTTCACCTATTTCACTGACTTTCACATTCTCTTTGACAGGATACTTTGAATTTGATTTAAGCTGTCTAGAAGTTCTTCTCATACCCTGTTCAATTGGTGGAGGCTCTTTTTGGATTTGTTCAGCTAGATCTTGTTCTTCTGTATCATTTTCAACTTTATTTTCCCGAGAGTCTCACCTTGATCATCATCAGCTATAGGAGTGAAGGATGGCTATAGATATATTAGAGACTCATCAAGAGCTTCTTGTTCTTTTTCCTTCCCACGTCTCTGTAGTGTTCATCTTTAAGAAATACAATATCTCTGCTTTTGATTATTTTCTGGTTCATAGGATCCCGCAATCTGTACCCAAGCTCTACATACCCATATCCCAGAAATATGCACTTTTTAGCTTTGCTGTCTAACTTTAACCTTTCATCCTTTGGAGTATGAACAAATGCCCTGTAGCCAATACCCTTAAATGCTTGTATGAGACATCTTTCCATGTCCAAACTTTCTCTAGTAATTCACCTGAAAGTCTAACTGATATGGCAAGGTTGATCAAATCATTTGCAGTCCTTAGAACTTCACCCCAGAAACCTTTAGATAACTTGGCATGAAAAGGCATACATATGATTCTTTCAACACTTGTTCTGTTCATTCTCTTAGCTACACCATTCTGTTTCGAAGTCTTTTTGTACTATCTTCTCAACTTTGATCCCATGGTCCCTACAACAAGATTCAAAAAATCCTATGTACTAACCACCATTATCAGCCCTGAAACATTTGAGTTTTCTTCTTGTTTCTCTTTCCACCTTGACATGGAAATTGTTGAAGAAATCAAATATCTAGTCTTTTGATTTCAATACAAATGCCTGTACTTTTCTAAAACAGTTATCAATAAAAGTTACAAAATAGAGTGCACCTATACCAAGTGTTCTAGCATCCATTTGACATACATCAGAGCGAATCAAGTCAAGAATATTATTTTGTTGTGTGTGTGAGATGTGTGAAATGAAATGCTATGGTTTTTAATTTTATTTTTTCAGCTAAACAATGAACACAAGCTTGAAGCCATTTCTCACTCATGGTCTTTTATGCCAAAGTTCAATGTCATTCTCTTTTTTATCTACATTTGTGGTTTCCTTGTAGATTTTTGCTTTAGTCATATAAAGAGTGCTGGTCTTCTTTCCTTTAACCATCACAAGAGAACCCTTGGTGAACATCCATTTTCCTTCACCAAACTGATTATTGTAGCCTTCATCATCAAGCTTTCCAGAAAAAAATTAAGTTCAATCCAACATTTGTAACACGTCTGGCATCCGTAAGCAACAACCTGCAACCAATACTAGTCTCTAAAAAAATATCTCATATACCAACAATCTTAAGTGTACCTTTGTTTAATATCTTGAACTTGTAATTTTTGCTTTCTTTTGCACAAAACAACATTTACATTTTCTAATTTAGGTGAGAAAGGGAGCATTTTGCTTGGGGACTCAGTTTTATGTTGCATTAGTCTCTGCTATCCCCTTGAAGACTCCCTTGCAATCCTGAATTGCTCCAAGGATCTCTAATTTCTCATTCATTGTAGCTCTCATTTTCATCTAAAGCTGCAGGCATAGAAATGCCAGCTCTGCAACTGAAGTAGTCATCCTCAGAACCTCAAAGTCTTAAGCAAATCTAAGAGACTTATCAATTAACTAATGGAATCCATATCTTTGAATCTTGTTCATAGCTAAGTCAGCTAAACTGATCTTGTGATGATTCCGGCTTGCATCAAGAGCAGGCAACGATGATACAAGCTGATCAATTAGCACAACTCCAAAGCTGTAAACATAGCTTTTATCAGTAAGCTAGGAACAATGATGATCAACATAGCTAGGAGCTTTCCATTTGGTGTCGCCGGACTTTGCTATTTGCCTGCCACCTCCTCATCTTGATGCTATCGCCGAGGGTAGGTCTCAAGAACCTTAGCTTGCATAAAATATTGGGGATTTGGGGTTTGTTAATGTGATACCCCGTCCTACATTGGGATTCTATATGGTTATGGTTGTATTGATAAGAATGGGCCTAAATACCTATTGTCAACTTGGGATATCTATTTTGGCATGGTGAGAACGGTTGCCAAGTAGTACTTGACTGTGGTGCTTCCAGACCCACAAATTTTGGTGAGAGTTTTGACCATGCTCATGAGTTCAGGCAGAATAATGGAACATGCTTCCCCAACAAATTATTATGTATAAGATAAATTGAGGTTAATAAAATTTGGAATTGATAAGCTAGCATTGAAGGATGTATTCAGTGAACAAGAAATAGTAGGAACAATTGATATCATTTAGTTTTGTATTAAAATATATGATAAATACATAAATCTCTCCATTAGTTCTTTTGGGGATAAAAAAATCTCCAGTTCCGTTAAAGGCTTCTAATTGGCTCTAGAAAAGTTAAGCGGTTTTAAAAGCCATTTGAATTCATTCTTAAAAACGGATCAATACCATATGTATGCTGATGTTGCTGACTCTCTTGATAATTGATTTCGGGATCAAATAAGGACCATTCAGGACCAATACTGCCACCTTCGGGGCCTACAAACAGACTAAAGAGGAGATTCAAATGTTGAAGTTAGAGAGGAAAGAATAGAGAGAGAAAATGTGTAATGTAGAGAGAGAAAGAACATACCTTCAAATGAGTCCTATTCCTCTATTTATAGTTTTATTTACAAAGCAATATGGAAGTAAAATTATAATTGGCTTGTTTCAACTCATACTACTATAACAATAAGTAAAGAGTTAGTTTAAATTAATTTCATAATTAGGTGTATACTATACACTATATGCTCTTTTGAAAAATAAATAAAAATTTTCAATGACCTTTTCAACGTTCGGGCTTAATAGAATTTAATGGTTCGGGAATAAGGACTTGTGTGTGTGTGTGTATGTATATAAATATATATATATATATATATAAATACAATTTTTCTGTAATGTACGGTGTCACACACGGGGTGAAACGATGTCATTTCGTTTCAAGAAAAAAAAAAAAAAAAACACAATACAAATAAGATAAACCAGGGATGTCACGGCACCATTCCACCACCACCCACCCAACACCGCACCACCCCCTTCCCTGCCAAACTCGACACCCACCACCAACACCGTACCCTCGCACCTGCCGACACCCTCACCATTACTCTTGCAACCCAAATCTCACAGAAGGAAAGCCAGAGAAGGAGAAAGAGAGAGAGAAGGGTTTGCAACCAAAATCAGTTGTTCCTTTTTTTTTTTTTATAACAAACAAAACAATGTTTTGGCACTGGGGCACAACAGAGATGCGTGCGAATTCGCATATAATATAAAAATTATATAAATATATATATTTATATACATGTACATACTCTTGTCGTTTCAAAAATTAAATAAAAAGGGATGAGGTATCGAATCCAAAGTTATGATGTCACTTGATATGACTTATGTGTTAGAAAAAATGAAGGGTTGAGATACATTCTTTCAATTGAATGGTCAGGATTAGCTCTTTCCTCTTCAAATTCTGTACTTGAATATAAATACATAATTTTTGACCTAAATTGCCACTTATGCTCTTCTTCATAGCATTCTGAAAATTAAATTACAAAGAACAGTGCGCTCACAACCTTGAATTCTCTGTAACTTAAAGATTTTCAAGTTTTAGCTTGTAGATTATAGTTTAAATTGTTGGGGCTTTCAAAATCGCTAACAAAGATTTTTTTTTTGTTGAAGAAGGCAAAGCAAAATTGGTAAAGTTTGAATCTTTCAAGATTATCTTGTAAAAGTATTTTTTGAGTGTTCTTGAAGAAAACTAACTCATGGCTCCTATTCCAGGTATTTGATCTTTCAACATGCCAAACTTTTGTTTATAGTTGTTTAAGCTTTGAAATATGTTTTCGGGTAGTTCATATGATAGTGATGATGAGATCTGAGATTAGGAAAATGTTTGATGATGAAGATGTTGGGGACGAAAGAGCTAGTAGTTCGGCTATTATAGTTAATAGAATTGCTAAGGAGGATATTACAGATGTGCAGAAGAATGTTAAAAGATTGGGTTAAGTAAATGAATCAAGTGATCCGAAGACTAAATTTCATGGCATTAGATATTCTATTGGAAATTGGGTTGTTGATTATCTATTTTGTGATGAAAAGGATGACCAAAAGGTATCAGATTATAGAGCCTCTAGATAGATTGTTGTTGAGGATTCAGGAGATAGTAAGCAAGTTGGCTGTGATGAAGGGCGAAATAAAATTAAGCCTCAATACTTGACTGTTTGAACCTTGTTTAAAAAGAAAACTTTGATGAATTTAAGTTTGATTTTAAAATACCATAAAGTTGTGAAATAGAAATTCCTAAAGAATCAAGTAGGGTTTACAAACCACCTTCTGGATGACTACATATGTAGCACATTTTAAATCTGGGTTGAGATTTTCTTTGCACCCAATCTTTGTTGATAATTTGAAATTTTTTAAGATTCAATAGGGAGAGCTAAATCCTAATTTTATCAGATGTACTGTAGTATTCCTTTTGACTTGTCAAGCGTGTGGGATAATCATAAATTTGAAATTGTGGAGAAAGTTGTTTATAGTTTATCAAAGAATCAAAACTAAAGAAGGACGAGGCTTCTTTTATTGTCAAAAGCAGACAAATCATACCAATATTTATAAAAGGCTGAGTTCTATTCATTTTTGGAAGCATGAATGTTTTTACATTCGGGGTCCCAATGTTGCTGAATTAAGGTATCCCTAGAATTTTTGAAAATCATTGAACAATACTCTTCCAAGTTAGATTTGTTCAAATGGGAATTGAAAGTTGGAGAATCTTGAAATCTTAACTTGCTTCGGGTAGGAAGAATGTCCTCACTGGAAGAATTTGACTATGTCAAATTGAGTATGTATAAGTTTACATATTTATTACGAATTAAATATGTTTTCCTGAACTGTAATTTAATAAACTTTGTCGTTGATGCAGGAAAACAATTTTCTACTGATGTTATATCAAAGAAGGCTCATTTAGCAAGGGCTGCTGCTAGTTATTTATATTCTTATATTATTATGCATGAAGGGCCAGAGAACAAAAGTTATAGTTTTATTATAGGTATGCATAATATATTTTATGTACTTGGTCAATTTGTAGAAAAGAAAGATGAAAAATAAAAGAAAAAAGTTGAAAAAAGAAATGTTGCCCAGAAGGGTCAATCGAAAAAAAGATCCAAGCAAGCTCATGACAAATCCCAAGAACCAAAGGAAAAAGTGACTGGAAAAGGGAACAAATCAAAGTCAAACAATCTGAGTATCAGGATTCAAGAACCTTTTGCAGCAACCATCAAAGAAAGTTTGGATATGATGAAGACTTTGGATAGAATGGATGAGAAGATGAAAATTTGGCATGCTGAAAACAAAAAAAATAAAGCTCAAGTTGAAGAAGAAAAGAAGAAAAGAGAAAAGTTAGCATGCTAAACAAACTGCAGTGTTCAAAAGACTAGAGGAACAGAAGAAAAAAATTGACGAGGAAAATAAAAAGTTGAAAAAAGATAGGGATGAATGGAAGATTACAGGTTAGAAAAATTTTCTAAGGTATGAAGACCGGAATGGAAAAATGTTCCCTTCAGTTTAAAATAGAGTAATTGGAGATTTCTTTAAATCTCCAAAATTTGCAAATTTGTGGAGTCGAATGTCAAATAGTTTTATCCTTTCAAATGTAGAAAGTTGTTTTAACAGAGTTTAAAGAAAAGCATCCTGATTTTCAGCCTATAGGAGATTTGAAAGATTTTATGCCAATCAAAAAGAATATTCAAATCCTTGGGAGGCAGATTTTAATTTGGATGAAATGTGTAAAACTTTTCCATCACCTGGTCAGGTAAGTAATGACGATGACGATGATTCCTCTGATGAGGAATCAGAGGAAGAAGAAATGATTGAAACTCAGGGTATGAGGCTGTCTAATCGTGGTGAAGGAACTTTCATAGTTAAACTTCCTTCATCAACTCCTGTCACAAATATATCCAAAGGTGATAATTCTACTCCTGAAGTGCCATTGTCTCAAGGCAACGAAAGCTCAACTACCATTCCCAAATGCATTCAATCAACAAATCCTAGTTTACCTGATTTGCCATCATCTCAAGAAATGCCAAGTTCTGCAGGGTCAAAAGAACAACAACAATTAACCTCTGTTTTTCTTAATTTATTGTAATCATGTGTCCAATGAAATAAGGATGCTTTGTCATCATTGAAAATGTATTCTTGACTTTGTGCTGCCAATAAAATATTTGGTTTTGGTATTCTTGTTTTTTTTTTTTTTTATTACCAAAGCGTTTATCCCGATTCATAAGGATACTTAGAAATGATCAAATTAAATGAAAAAAAATATAAAATTTCATTGAATGAAGATTCAAATACAAAAGTTGATTTAGGATTATTGAATCTATAACAAAATATAGTTGAAGATTACAAGTTTAAAACATCCTTTACGGATAAAATTTCCTAAGATTCATAATATTTCATGTTTAAGCAATGTCATTTCCATCCGTGTATGTTAATCTGTAACTTACATTATGCTGATCTTTGGAAATGATATTAGGACCTTCCCATACAGGATCAAGCTTTTAGTTAGGATCTTTATGACTAACTTCATTTTCCCTTAAAACCAAGTCACCTGGTATCAAGGATGGCTTTGGGACTCGTTAATTGTAATACTTAGTCAAATTTCTCTTGTAAATGACTTCACGTTCAACTACCTTTCTTCTAGTTTCTTCAAGAAGAACTAAATTTTCAGCTAATTTCTGATCATTCCAATCTGCATTGAATAAATCAATGCGAGTAGAAGAACTTCCCACTTCAACTGGAATCATTGCATCAGTACCAAAACATCAGTTGAAGGGAGATTCTTGTGTTTGGGAATTTGGAGTTGTTCTATAAGACTACAAAACACTTTACAATTCATCAATCCATTTTCCTTTCATAGTATCAAGCCTTTCCTTTAAACCCTATAGGATGATTAGGTTTGTCACTTCAGCTAAACCATTTGTTTAAGGATGACCAACTGAAGTGAATCTATGATGAATCTTTAATTCATCACAAAAATCTTGAAATTCCTTGGCTTCGAATTACTTTCCATTGTCAGTGATTAGAACTTGAGGAATTCCAAATCAAGTTATAACATCTTTCCAAAAGAATTCTTTAATCTTTTGAGATGTGATAGTTGCTAAAGGCTTTGCTTCAATCCACCTTATAACATAATCAATAGCAACTATTAAAATTTCCCATCCTCCCAAAGCCTTTGATAATGGGCCTAAAATGAACAATAAAGAAAAAGGATTTTTAATCGATTTCATTCCACAAGTTTGGATCAAAAAATAATTTGGTCCCAAAGGTTTTTTTTTTTTTTAGCCAGAACGATCTTTCACATTTTTAAGGGCAATCGGAATGGTACAAACCATAAATTTTCGATCTCTCACGTGCCCCGCACACGTTAATTTTTAAAGGGTATTTCGATCCTTTCAATCCAACTATTTTCTCACTAATGGAAAAAAAATAAATAAATAAACAAAGAAATGTTCCAGGGGGGAACGTCGTCATATTGATGGATGTCAAAAGTAATTTGCTCCTGTTGTCTGTCTGTTCTCCGATGTTCTTGTGCATCTCTACTCTGTCTGCAACAGCTTCCAAGATGGTATAAATCTTTTCCATCGCTAATGAATCGGAACCTAAAATTTCATCTAATGGAGATTGCGGGTTTCCCAATATTGCCGCCAGAGGGCAAACCTGTGAAATCATTACCTGTCTCCAGCTCCTCCCACCCTTTGCTGGGAAAATTTGTTACTGTAATATTTCTTCTCCTAAAGTTTGGGATATTAAAGGTAGCCTTTGTCATTGGTGCTCTGGTTTTTAGCTGATTTGTTCCATTAAGTTTGGATCAAAAAATAATTCTATCTCAAATATATTTTTTTTCAGTCATACGAGTAGTTGGAATGATACAAATTACTAATTTCCAACCAATCGCACGTTGGAGCCAGTCACGTGCCAAACACGTGAGGGTAAATATGTCATTTTAAAAATTCTTTTCCTCTATTTAATCCTATATGTTTGGATAAAAGTTTATAATTATCCCACAATTTTTTTTCAACCATTATAATTCTTTATGAATTTACGAACTGCTGTAACGGTCCAAACAAACCTTCTCTATCCATTTTAAAATCAAATTCACCATTTCAAAAAACATGAATTGGAATTTTGCTTGAAATTTTGTCCTGCCATTTGAGATTAAAAAAAACATTTGGTATCGAATTTACTTTTTTTTTTTCTGATTACCTATTAGGAACATTTCATAAAAAAAAAAAAACAAAACAAAAAAAAAGAAGGTATATTTTCGATCATTTTTTGTCGGAAAACATATTTTATTATAAATCTTTAAGGACATTTTTGGTATTTTAATTTTTTCTCTTTTCAACTCAATTGGAGTCTTCCATCAACGAGAATGCCGATCAAATCCCACCGCCAAGAACAATAATCCATCTTTCTCTTTGTTTCTTACTTGTTAGGAACCCCCCAAAAAAAAGAAAAAAAAAAAAAATCGATTTGAACTGGAATTTTTTTAAAAAGAAAAATTATAAACTTTTGGAAATTCCTAAAGAGATATAAACTACTGCTGCAGCAGAACAGTCGTGGGAAGCAGTTGGGATGTCTCTCTGTTATTGAGTCTCTTCTCTCCAACGATTTAATTTAAAGTTGTTGAATTTTTTAGGTGCTCTTGGTGTTCTTTTTCTTTCATAAGTTCTCTCTGCCAACACAATACAGTAAGTATACTTCTAGTGCAAATTACGGCAGCCGGAAAATCTGTTTTTGAACTTTCCTCTGTCTCGTAGATATTCTTAATTCGTTTGTTAGCACTAGAAGAGGCGTCGATTTAATTAGTGTGGATTTGATGATGGTGGGGTTTGTATTTGATTAATGGAGGAAAGTCTCTTTCTTCTGATGCAGTAATGATAAAGAGTGTTAAATTTTGATGAACAGAACTAAACCTTAGATGGTTAAAGATAGTCACGGGAAACACGGAATTTATGAATACATTAGTGATTTTTTTTTTTCTCTTTGCTCCTTTACTAGTGGTCACAAGAGAAGAGTTGAATCTCTGGAAGAAGAAGAGACAAGCACTGTATGATGCTTCTGAATTGGATATCTCAATTGAAAATCCACACAGTACAACAACAGCCACAGCCAGCACCACCTGCCAATGCTCCCAATAACCCAGAGAAGGTGGATTCCTGCTTCAGCAACGTTTTCAGTCCGCCGGAAAGGGTCGTAGACTACACGATTCTACAAGCTCCGTTTAGCATTGGCATGATCATTTTATTCAGAGCCACAACATTTGGGGTCGGTGGAACCTTGATTGCCATTGACAATCTGGGTCAAATTGGAGAGGCCTTGAGCTATCCAACTAAGAACATATCCAAATTCATTTCTCTAGTAAGCATATGGAATTATCTCGGCCACGTTACCTCTGGCTTCGTTTCCGAAGCTCTGTTAACAAAGTACAAATTCCCAAGTCCCCTGATGCTAACAGGGGTGCTTCTCCCGTCTTGTGCTGGGCATCTTCTGATCGCCTTTGAAGTCCCAAATCCTCTCTTCGTTCCCTCTGTGATTCCAAACCCAAACGGTTGGGCAAACTTCCAAACAAAATCCCAATTCATGTTTTTTTAGACGCTGAATTGGATTTTAGAATAGATGGAAAAGGGTTGTTTGGACTCTTACGGCATTTAGTAAATTTATAAGAGACTATAATAGCTAAAAAAAAATATGTGGGATAATTATAAACTTTTATCAAAACATATGAGATGTAAAAAGAATTTTTAAAATAACATATTTGCCCTCACGTGCTGGGCACGTGACCAGCTCCACTCCACTGTGTAAGGGGTTGGAAATTGATAGTTTGGACCATTCTAGTTATTTGTATAAACTTGAGGGATCATTATGACGGAAAAAAAATCCAAACTTATGGAACTAAATCAACTAAAAAACCCTTATCCCTCTCTGGTAGAGCCTGGTGTTACAAGAGGAGGAGTGTAAGATGCCGGAAATTTGATGGGCTGCCATTGCCTTTCAGCACTCTGCAGCGCAAGCTGCGAAGGAAAAAATGGTATACAATTTTTTGATAAATGAAGTAAGAAATTTGCTCATGTTTTTGATGGTGTACGGTAGAAGATTGAAGCTTGATGGTGAAGAGTAGGGGTGTAAACGAGTCAAATTGAACCCGAATCTATTAGGCTCGAGCTAGGCTCATTTATATTCTGTGAGACACTTATTCGGGTTTGGGCTCGGGCTTGCTAAAAAATTTAAAAATTCTGGTTAAAGTTCGTTTAAGCTCAACTCATTTAAGCTTGACTCTTGATCAAGATCGGCTCAAATCTCGTTTAAGCTTTTTTTAAAAAAAATATTTAACTTAAATTTTATAATAATAATATTTAAAATTCAAAATGGAGTACATTTAAACAAATCAAAACGTAGTTATACAATACATTCAAAGTTCAAACTAATCAAATTGAATCATACAATACATTCAAATAGTCAAGGTATCAAGGTTAAAAAAATCCATATTGTTTACAACGTCACAGTTCAAATGCTCACTAGAGATTCCAGAATAATAGTTGAGACACCAAGAGACCAAACCAATGGATGACATCTGCTTAGCGTGAAACTATTGAAAGATGAACATACATTTCAGCTCCTCTATAAACCATCCAATCAGGTACTAGAAAAAATCATCACTTACTCTCATTACTTGTCCTTCTATTTCTTTGTTCAGAGACAATTTTTCTATTAACAGCACAAGAATGTTATGTTTAAGAGTGCTAAATAATTTGCAAATAAATTGAGCAAACTAGTTGTTCTGGTCAAACACTCCAACAATATTAGCAGACAGGCAGTTAGTTAACCTTTATCATTGGGGAGCAGTAGTGGAAAGGGGCTGGAGGTAGAATGAGAGATTTCTATTGATGTGAATCAATCAAAGGGCAAAGATGCTTTTGTTACATTACTAACACTTAAAAGGCTAAAACTCAGCTTTACCATATTTTTTTTTCCCAGCAAGTTAATATAACAGGAAATCTAAAAGAGAGGTAAAGCAGGAGGGAAGCGCACAAGCATCCACTGCTTCTCATATGACACCAAATGACTCTAGCCAATTTCATTAAGCAACGAGAGCTTAAGTTCATATAGCTTTCTCTTTGGAGATTGACCTTCATCTGGGATCATTTCATTTAATACCTGTGCAAATAAAGCTATTTAGCATGATACTCAAAGCTCGGGGGAGGGGATACAAGGAGAGAGGAATGATCAACAGAAAAGAAAATATTTCAGTTGCAGTTCGTGTATAGAGTAAATTTTCTAAAATGATACTTTAATTTCTTTTTCTACACAAAAGCAACAATTGCAAGCCTTTTCAGACTGGCATATCAATAAAATAAAGACAACAAAACTAGGCCATCTTCAATGAGATCCAAAATTGCAACTCTCTGCAGGACATCAAATATAGGACTCATCTCCTAAGCATTGTGTTTCAAGAAACTGGGGATAAAGAAGAAGATAGAGGGAAGGGTATAGAGGAATATCTTTACAGAAGAACAGGAGCTGCCTTCAGTGCATTTCTAGGCCTTCCATTACGTCTCTCAAGAATAGCAGAAAGAGTGCCATACTTGGACGATCTTACATCAACCCATTTCTTAAGTTCCTTGAAATTGTCTTCAAACAAATCTAACTGGACATCGGCTGTCTGTGGAACTTGAGAATCTTCCTCATTGATAACTTTATCACCCTAATTATCAAAAACACACTTATTGTAGCGGCAAGAGAAAAAAGACTTCTTGGTATGCAACTAACTCTAATGGCAACTAATAAAACATCTAAAATGGTAGAAGTAGGGCATTGCAAGAGGCAAATTTATAGGAGCATGGAGAAATAGAGATGAACAAAATATGACAAAAAGTAGAAGATATCATGACCCTTTACCTATATCATAAAACCTCATCACATCATAGAAGTTGTTGTTTATTAACATATCTTGATCAAGTTTAAATAGCCTATTTTAACTTCTTAGTTCTTTTTCAATAATATCTCTTCCCTAGTGAGGAAGACGAGGTTCTCCATATCAGAAATTCATATCACCAATCACAACTATGTTTTAAGACATTAAAATATGCTTCCAGTGGACCAGGCAAAAAAACCTCTTAATGCAATACAATTTGAGAAATACAAACCTTTAATGACTCAATCTCTACCAAAGCCAACCCTTTCTGGTAAAGTGCTTCAGCTAACTGGTCACGGGCGGCCTCCATTTTCTTCTTCAATTTCTGCATAGCAAAGAGTACAGTGTCAGCACCCAATACTACTACCATTCACATCTC
>JAOXNR010052383.1:0-16716 GCA_028571225.1 Parsonsia alboflavescens | reverse complement strand
TAATAAAAAAATTGAGTTTTTTTAAAAATTTATATCTATATATATATATATATATATATATATATATTTATAGAAAAATATATTAACCTCTCATCTTGTTGACAAACTCATGAACCTCTCACTTTCCTTTAACCCTAAATCACAACATAAAATCTTTACATCATCCTCGAGAATATTAAAGAAACTTTCCACTTAATGATCCCACCTATGGTTTGTACATATATAATGATTCAACTTTGAAAATTATGTTGGAAAATTGACATTAAAATTGAAGGAAGTCAATGAGAAAATTGTTTCTCAATGTATATATCATTCCTGAAATATTTGTTGGATTCATTATCTTAATTAAATAATGGTAAAAAATCTAAAAGTTTCATTGAAAATTTAAATGGTTATTGGGAAATTCTAAATAGATTTCTCGAGAATCTAATTGGTCGCACAGGAATTCTAAATGACCTTGTTGAAATTCTAAAAGATTACTTAGAAATTCAAAGTAATTAATGCCTTTTTTCTAATCTTCTACTTCTTTAGTTTGTAAATAGTACATTCCTATTCAGTTTTCAATAGGCAAGAAAATCATCAAAAAAATAAGTTTTCTCTCTTCCTCTGTTGCATTTATAGTGTTCTTGAATTAACTTGTTCAAGTTTGTTGGGTGAAGAATCTTGTGCTAAATATAATTATAGTACAAACGTTTCATTTAGGGTAGGCCAAAATATATTAAATAAAAATTTACAAATATAAATATAGTCCTATATATATATATATATACATATATATATATATATAGGGATTTGCTAAGGCGCTCTCCAACCGTTACCATAACGGAATTGTTGCTCCGCTTGTTTGGCTGCATGAGCGTTGGTGCAACAATTCCGTTACAGTAACGTTCCGGAGCGGGCCTTAGTAAAACCGTATATATGTATATTCTTTCAGGCCCACCCTCACCCTAACGTACATAGCCATCTATAGATGCATTGAATGAAATTAATCCCAAGGATTTAGACACATTGATGCAAAATTTTGAACGAGATTTTGTTTTATATACTTCATCCGTTTCAAAATGTTTGTCACCTAGGATTTTTTTACACAAATAAAGATATTTACAACTTTATCTCTTTTAAATGATTTTACCCCTCCTTCAATTTTCCCCCAACTCTTCTCTCCTTGATCTTCTCTTTCCTCCTTTAGTTGAGATTAGTATTAATAAGATTGGTGAGTTTTAAAAATGACGATGTGTGACTGTAATAAAGTATCATTGGAAAAGGTTAAAAAAAGTTTGACTATTAAGGGTAAAATGGGAAATTTACTTATAACTTTTGCCTTGAAACATGTCAGTGACAAATATTTTGAAATGGATGGAGTAGTAAGTGGTTGCCATTTAATGACAACATTTATTTCATCAAGGTAATTAATTATATATAGAAGCTTGGAATAAGCCTAAATTTTACAAGTCCCTCCATCCCAAAATAAGTGTCTTTTTAGAAGTAAAAAGAAAAAAGGCCAATTCCATAATATCTGTCTTTTTATATTATCAATATCAAAACTCATTAATTGAGATTTTGTCAATATTACCTTTTACTTTCTTCCTAGAACAATTCACTAGATAGTTAATACTCCTTAGGGGCTATATTATTAATGGAGAAAGATAAAGGATAATTAAAACTATTTACATTCACATCAAAACAAGGACTCCTTATAAGTTGGGGCGCAAAACCTCAAACGAAACCTAATTTGGAATGGAGATAGTACTACCTATGTCCCACAAGATAAGACGTTAGCTATCGTTTCACATGGATTAAAAAACAAAAAATATATATTTGTTATGTCGAAAATACCCATGATCTCTTATATTTGTGACTACAATTGTATTTCTTTACAATAAATGGAAGAATATATTAAATGGAGGGTAAGTGTGGAAAAAACATAATAAATATGCATTGTAAATTGTAAAATGACTTATATCATAAGACAAGCAAAATGGGGTAAAACGACTTATATTTTAGGATCGAGGGAGTAATAAATAGTATGCATGCAACTTGTACCTTGCTGATAGATTAACAATAGATTTGTTAAGTTCAATAAATTCATGAAATTAATCAGTTTTTGGCAAATTAATTAGCTTCTCTCTGGAGGGGTCTAGTTCTTTAATGGGGAGATAGTAAATAGAATTTTCCAACTCATTAATTATTACTCAAAATGGAAGTCTTTCTATGCTTCCTTGATAGAAAACATCATTTCAAGACACTGAATTCTTACTAATAGACGATATATGAAGGTATATATGTTTTTGTCCTTTGCAATTAGGGAATGCAAATGAGTCGAATCAATTTCACAAGTTGGCTTGACTCAAGCTAGAAACCCTTGTAGCTCGAGCCATTTCAGATCAACTCAAAACTCATTAGTCAGAACTCAATATTTATAATGGAAGATTGATACTTTTGGTCTCCACCTTTTTCGTTTTTACAAATCCAATCCAAACCCCCCCCCCCCTTTTTTCTGTCCTGCACAAATTTTTTTTCGACTTTAGTCCATATCTATTTATTTTAGTTTTTGTGGTCCTCCACCTTTTATTTTTTTTACACAATTGATCAAAATTACCATAAAACATTTTTTTGAGAGTTTTTTTACAGGTCAAAGAAAGGTATTTTAGGAATTTAATAAGATAAATTATCATTTTTGGTCCTCCACTTCTTTTTTTTTTCTTTCATGGTCCTCTACCTTTTTATTTTTTACATCATGGGTCCTAAATGTAAATTCTTAAAAATAAAATTTTTTACTTACAACAAGATTTGTGGCTCCCACAATTGAGGTAAACAACTTTAATCAACTCAATCATCAATAACTTTTGTTTTATTTTCATATCTAATAGTATATATTGTTTTCAGTAAAAATTCCTCTCAAATATTAAATATAATCTCATAATAAATCATTCATACATCAATTTTCAATATTCTTATTTTAAAAACAACTTAAAAGTCACTTGGTTGTATCAATTTTCAATATATTGTATTTGAGAGAGAAAAATACAATATTAATACATGAAACTTTAACAATGTACTAAGCTAATTCAATTTGCTGATTTATGAGTTGTTTGTCCTTCTACAAGGACATGTATATTGTATAGCTTGGAAGAATTGAATGAATCCTGAAAACTATTTGGAGGATTTCTAGTGCATTTTAGATAAAATGTAAGAAGGTTTTATTTAAAGGATTGAAGGAGAGTGGGTAAATCAAGTTGTGATTTGGACAGTTCTTGTAGCCTGTAAGGTGATAGAGTTTGAACTTTTTTTCACATCAGTTGTTACATAGACACAAAATTGACAGACCATTATACAATTAAAACCAGTAGAAATTAACCAATTGATTTTGTAACGAAAGAAGAGATATATATACATTTTCTTATGATGATAAAAGTAACAAAAAGAAACTTCTATGAAAGTAAAGAAGTACAAGAAAAGTTACACAAAACATTATAAACAATATTCTCACAAGAAATTAGTTCTCTAATTTGGGAAAATTCTTTAAGGCTTTGATTCTTCTTGCAAATTCTGCGGGTCATCCCCTCCTTTATGAAGCAAGTTTGTTCCTTCAAGTAAATGGGAGAAATAATTAATACATGGTCAAACAAAGATACTACTAAAGCAGTGAGATAGCAATGATAACATATATAAGCACATTATCACTTACCAAGATATTGTTGAAGCTGAGTGTTTGATGATAACATGTCTGAAACTATGCGCATTGTTGGTCTAGACTGAGAATTTGAGTTGAGGCAAGCACAAGCAAGCTTAACAATGGATTTCATAACATTTTCAACTTGTTGAGTGGGATACAAAAGCCTTGGATCAAGAAACTCCACCAATTGCACGTTTTCATTTGTCTGAGATGCTAGATGGGTGATATAGTCTCCAGGATGCTTACCTTTGATTACTTCCAATGCTAATACGCCAAAACTATACACATCACACTTTTCAGTTACTTTGGTGGTGTAGGCAAGCTCTGAAAGATAAATAAGATATACTTGTATTAATTCATATAAAGTTTATACAAGTATATATACTTGAATTCACACAGACTAAAGATTGCATTAATAATTACCTGGTGCAATGTATCCGTATGTGCCTGCCACTTTACTTTGGGTGGAAGAGTCTATCTTGAGAAGTTTTGCTGTCCCAAAATCTGAAACGTGGGCCTCATATTCTGAATCAAGCAAAATATTGTTGATCGAAATATCTCGATGAACAATTGGTGGAGAACAATCATGATGCATGTAAGCTAAAGCATGTGAAATTCCTTTAATGATATTCACTCTTTTTATCCAATCCAATCTTTTTGCTTCCTCCTCAATACTCAAGATCTTACCCAAGCTACCTCGTTCAAGGTAATCATATACCAAAAATGAGTGTCGGGAACTAGAGCAGAAACCAAGAAGATTCACAATGTTTCGATGTTTGATCATTGTCAAGGCCCTTATCTCATTCAAGAACCCACCGTGGGCTTCAACCTCAGAAGAAGAATGAAGCCTTTTAATTGCAACTATGTTTTCCATTGAGAGTTCTGCTTTGAAAACCTTTCCATAACCTCCTTCTCCTATACAGAATGATGCATTAAACTCCTCTGTGGCTTCTAACACCTTCCTATACAATTCTTTCCCATCAAATGTGCATATAGAAAATAAATTTCCACCATCCACATCAACATTTCCCTTTGTGGTATTTCTGTTTATTTTCCTCTGATTCAATGATTTGGAAAGAATTCCAAAAAGGGCACAAAAAAGTAGAAATGTAAAAAGAAGAGGGAGTAAAATAATGAGAAGAAGTTTGTGCCCTCTGAGTTTAGCATGTTTTCCTTTGGAATGAGGTCTTGGACACGATTGTAACCCTAAAACATCCCCACACAATCCCTTGTTCCCCTTTAAATGTTCGAACGTGATATTCACAAATGGTCCACCATGAGGAAGAGGACCCTCCAAATTATTGAAAGATAGGTCAATCTGCAATGATGTTGGAAATTCTCCAAAAACTTTCGGAATGAACCCTGTGAGGTTGTTGCGGGAGAGATTTAGCAATTCAAGGACCTGCATACCTCTTAATTCAGGTGGTATTTCTCCTTCGAAGAAATTTTGGCTCAAATCTAGTTGATTCAGGTTGACTAAGGTAGCCAATTGACTTGGAATCTTCTGGCTTAGTCGGTTATGGCTCAAGTTCAAGTAAAAAAGTTGGCGACAGTCTAACAGAGTTATTGGCACTGACCTATTCAGAAAGTTGGAGGAAAGGTCAAGATAGAGGAGCCTTTTCATAAGTCCTAATTCATGAGGTATACCACCTGATATTCTGTTCTCTCTCAAATCTAGTTTAGTCATAAGACTTAGTTTCCCAAATTCCTTGGGTATCTCCCCAACTAACTGGTTTGAAGATAGATTAAGAACTTCCAAACTAACTGAGTCTCCAATTTCTGGGGGTATAATACCAGTGATGTGGTTTTTCGCAATCAAAAGTGTTGTTAAGTTTTTGCATTTACCCCAATTGCTAGAGAGTTCACCATAGAATTTATTGTTGTTAAGCCCCATGTAATCCAAGTTTGGATAGACACCGAACATCTCTGACAAGTTTCCTGTCAGCTGGTTGTTTTCAAATCGAGCTCTAAATAAACTCGGACAATTCTTCAAACTTCTGGGAATATTTCCAACCAGTTTATTATTGTTCACAGTGAAATGTTTGAGCCTTCCATTTTGGCACAGTTGTTTCGGTAGCAAGCCATGGAAATGATTGCCAGTGATTTGAAATTTGGTCAAAACAGTAGATGAAATGGGAATGGAACTAGAAAGTTGATTAGTGCTTAAATCAAGATCCATTAGGAGTGTCAAATTGCCCATCTCTTTAGGAATGGAACCAGAAAGTTTATTACTAAATAACCACAAGGTAGCCAAATTTTTCAAATTACTCAACTCTTTTGGAATTGGACCAGAAAGTTGATTCCTATCCAACTCAAGAGTTTTGAGAAGTTTTAAACTCCCGAACTCTTTTGGAATTGAACCAAAAAGTTGATTTGTGCTTAATTCAAGATCATTTAGGAGTGTCAAATTGCCCAATTCTTTAGGAATGGAACCAAAAAGTTTATTACGAAATATCCACAAGGTAGTTAAAATTTTCAAATTACTCAACTCTTTTGGAATTGGACCAGAAAGTTGATTCCTATCTAACATAAGAGTTTTGAGAAGATTTAGACTCCCTAACTCTTTTGGAATTGAACCAGAAAGTTGATTAGTGCTGAACTCAAGATCATCTAGGAGTGTCAAATTACCTAATTCTTTAGGAATGAAACCAGAAAGTTTATTACTAAATAACCACAAGGTAGTCAAATATTTCAAATTACTCAACTCTTTTGGAATTGGACCAGAAAGTTGATTCCTAGCTAACTCAAGAGTTTTGAGAAGATTTAGACTCCCGAACTCTTTTGGAATTGAACCAGAAAGTTGATTTGTGCTTAATTCAAGATCATTTAGGAGAGTCAAATTTCCCAATTCTTTAGGAATGGAACCAGAAAGTTTATTACTAAATAACCACAAGGTAGTCAACTTTTTCAAATTACTCAACTCTTTTGGAATTGGACCAGAAAGTTGATTCCTATCTAACCCAAGCGTTTTGAGAAGATTTAGACTCCCCAACTCTTTTGGAATTGAACCTGAAAATTGATTATTGCTGAACTCAAGATCATCTAGGAGTGTCAAATTGCCTAATTCTTTAGGAATGAAACCCGAAAGTTTATTACTAAATAACCACAAGGTAGTCAAATGTTTCAAATTACTCAACTCTTTTGGAATTAGACCAGAAAGTTGATTCCTAGCCAACTCGAGAGTTTTGAGAAGATTTAGACTCCCCAACTCTTTTGGAATTGAACCAGAAAGTCGATTTGTGCTTAATTCAAGATCGTTTAGGAGTGTCAAATTGCCCAATTCTTTAGGAATGGAACCAGAAAGTTTATTACTAAATAACCACAAGGTAGTCAAAATTTTCAAATTACCCAACTCTTTTGGAATTGGACCAGAAAGTTGATTCCGATCTAACTCAAGAGTTTTGAGAAGATTTAGACTCCCCAACTCTTTTGGAATTAAACCAGAAAGTTGATTAGTGCTGAACTCAAGATCATCCAGGAGTGTCAAATTGCCTAATTCTTTAGGAATCAAACCAGAAAGTTTATTATTATATAGGTACAAAAGAGATAATTTGGTGAGATTACCTACCTGTGACGGCAATACACCAACAAACTTATTCCAACTCAAATCCAGATATTCAAGATTTGGAAGGCATGAAAAGGGAAATTTGTGGAGCGTGCCATGAATCTTAGAATTGGTGAGGTACAACCCCTGAACACTTCCACCAATATTGCATGAAACACCAAACCAAGTACATGGGCTGGTTTTAGTAGAATTGGTGCCATTGAGGAATTGAAGGTTCCAGGAAGAGAGAAGGGGATTGTTTTGATTTGCGAAACTGGCTTTCCAATGGAGAAGAGCTGCTGCCTCTTGATCAGGAGAAGAGGAAACAGCCTCAAGAAAACACAAGGAAGTGAGTAATAGGAAGAAAGAAAATCGGAAGGCGAATTTTTCTGAAGCAAACAAATCCATGGCTTCTATTTTCGTGTAGTCTTGAACAATCCATGGTCCAAATTGTGGTATATATAAATAAAATAAGGATAGCATGTTAGAAGACTCGGGTTGACTGTGCAGGACACATGATTTTATTTGTCTTGGAATTGAATAAAATTTTAAGGTTTTAAAATAGATAAATTTTTAATAAAAAGAGTTACGATCAACCCTCTTAATTTAAGCGTTTACATATACTTACTTACAAATATTATTAATAAAAAAAAAATAGTTAGTTTTAATGAAAATCAAATGACATTGTTTAGTTTATTTATCAAGTCAAAATAAGATATTCGAAGATAATACTTCCACCATTCCACAATATAAGTCGTTTTAGATTTTTTTTATCCTATAATATAAGTCGTTTTACTAATATCAAGATATAATTATAATGTTTTTTCTATTCTTATCCTCCGTTAATATTATCTTTTATGTATTATAAAAGAGAGAATTGTAATTATTGGAACTAGAGAATGGACATTTTTAACTTAATATAATTGTATTTAAAAATATTTAATCCACATAATATAATGGTTGGTCACTTATATTTTGGGATGGAGGTAGTAATATTTAATAATAACTTAATAAGTGCACTTCTCTCTATCTTTGAATGAAAAATCAAATACGAAAAGATGTAAAGATAGGTCTAAAATATTGACTTTGCAGCCAAAAGGAACAGGAAAATGATTCTGCATGTCTAAAATAATTTATTTTCTTTTCCCCTTTCCTCGCCCTTCTCTCGTGTCGTGGGATCCACGGCGGCTCCAAGCTGTTTTATGGGGCCGATCTTGACTCTTAAGTGTAATTAAAATTTTAAATGAATACTTCTTCCTCCAATGTAATTAAATATTTTATTTTTCATTTTAAATTATTAGAAAAAAAAATGTTTTATTTTTAAATTAAATAAAATTTTATTAAGAAGGTTAAATTTCAATTTAAAAATGAATTTAATCAAACTATTTTCTTGAAATGTATGAAAATTAAATTGAAAAATTTAATTTCAGATCGAAAGAGTATTATTTTTAAATTGTAAGTATATATCATGATTTTTTAAATTAATTTATAAATTATATTCTATGCATTGAATTTATTGAATATCTATTATTATTTAATAAAAACTTACAAAAGCCTAAATAACAAGCTACCCAATGCGATATTCCTCAAAAATAATAAAGGTAATATCACGTGGGTCAATGATCCAAGTTTCAAATATTAAATTGATAAGAATGGATATCACAATAAAGAAAAAAAAAATCCAATATCCATATATAAACCCTATATTAATGCAAATTCTCATGGATCCTGCTTTGCCTTTACTCCGTGACATTCCTTCGACGACAAATTAATTGGGGGAAAATCTTGTATGCCTTTTGTTTAGGTCTGAGGAATCCACGGGATTGCGCCTTAACTCACGATGGGCATATGACCTGTGGAACACTTTGGAACATTAATGATGCACTGAGACTTTGGACCATTAATGATGTTTTTATTTCGGCTAAGGCATAATTGCTATACTTTTATTTCGTTGATCAAAATTGCAATTCCTATGAATGCCTATTCCTTGTTAAATCAAAAAATAGATATTCTCGGTAGATGGATCGTGAGCACAAAAACCAAAGGTTATGAATTTGAATCCCACTAATACCCTTCTGCATTTAGTTGGTTAGTCAAGCCTAGTTTAGGTTAGTTTGCCTCCTTGTGACCCTTTGCTGACTAGGGTCACAAGGTATGGTTCACTTGGAATGCATCTATAAAAAACGGCCGTGGACTTTTACATTAATCCAACAAATGGATATTCCTTTTTAAAATTTAGAAATAACTGATCCTAATATCAAGAATTAAAAAAGATTGTCTTACTTCTTGGCTAAAAATTCTCATTAATATATATAAATAACACAATTTTTTTTTATTTTGTATTGTTTATTAAAATTATTTTCTTATTATGCTTTTGTAAAAAATAAATCTTTGAAAACTTTAATTATTATTATTATTATTTTAATATGGATATTCTTTAAAATTTAAATTTTAGTGAAAAAAATATAAATTTGATAATAAAATGAAAAATAAATAAAGCATATTTAATTTTTTACTAATTATTCATTTTTCCATCCAATCAAACATAAGAATAGGCTATTGGAATCCTAATTTTATTCCCTATTTATTCCATTTCCTATAAATTCTATTCCTTTTCGATTCCTTGACTAGAATTACTTTACAAGGTCAGCATATTCTTTTAAAATTCTTCATGGTAATGGTTAAATATGGCTCCATTATTACTCCTGACCAGACAGGGAGTACCAGGAAAGTCAACATAGTAGGCCATGGCCCACAGAAACGAAATTTGGTCTGTTCAGTCTTACTGGGGCCCATCGTAGTGGATTCTTCACATTATATCAGCCAATCATGTAGAAAACTTTTATTAGATTTAAAACCCTTCTCTAAATTTTATTTTTAAGTTAAAAATAAATATTGAAAGATAAAGGGTAAGGGCGTAATTTTCCATTTTCAGAACAATTTTTATTGTCCAAAAAAGCTAAAAGGTCAATTTGGGTATAGGATTAAATTGGGTCAACCCATTTGGGTAGAAATGAAATGTTTATAGAAAGTGGGTAAAATTGAAATTGGATTAATCAATTTGGATATATTTGGAAATTAATTGATTTAAAACCCTTCTCTAAATTTTATTTTTAAATTGTAAAAATACAACTAAAAGGTTTGGATCTAATAAAGTAATCCCAGAAAGTACTGATCTGCAAATTCTGCAAAGAAAAAATACACCCCAGAAATTGGTTCTATCCTGGCTCTCACTCTCACTGCAAGTAATGGATCATCCTTTATCCAAGTGTTAAAAGTACTGATCTATATTTCATTGGATCATTCTTATATTTATTTATATTTTATTCTGATCTTCTTGTATTTGTTTATATTTACTCTCTCCGTCTTGACAAATAATGTTATTAAAATTAAGCTATTTCCTCCTTAGTCGTATCCTTCCACCGTGTATTTTATCCCTGCGTTATAATAATTTTCAATTATTTTACTTTTTTTAGACATAATATATTTGATTTTATTTTTGACCTTAATCTCCTATACTAATCTTCCATATTATTATAACTAGTCTTAGCACTCAAATTCTAATCCTTTAAAAAGGTCTACTTCTCGTAGCGAGAAATAAAATTTCTAATTTAATTAAGTAAACCTACATCGTAGTGAATAATAAATTTAATCAATTTGATTGCATAAGTATAAAGGCATCACCAACGTCAAATTACATAAAAAATTAGGTTTGGTAATTTGAACTACTCTAAATTAGGTTTGGTAATTTGAACTACTTAATGGGCGGTTTCATCAATCACTACGAGAAATGAGGGATTTTCTGGTGGACATTTTTTGGCGGTTCCAAAAATTACCAGGAAATTCTTTTTGTGGCTAATTTTTCTCACTTTCTTGGCAGATATGAAGATTGTCGAAAAAAGAAAGAGTTTTCTACCGGTTTGAATTGAATTTTATGGCTCCCAAGGGGGCCCATGAAAAAATAAAGGGTTTTCAAGCATTTTTTTTCTTTTTTTGGCAATTTCAAAAACCACAAGAAAATACAAAATGGATGACCAATCCCACATTGCTTCCTAAACCACTTGTAAGTAAATTTATTTTCTATATAAATCCATGAGTTCTTAAGATCAAGTAAATAATCATTGGTTTTGTCATTAATTTGACTTCACTTTGATTAATTCAATCATTAACATAAATAATATATTTTTATATTTATTAAATAATTAAAGAGGTTTTCTCCCAAATGATTCCACTTGTTTGGACCAAAACATTAGTGGATCCCTTCTGTTTTTGTTTCAACCATTTCTCAACCAACCCTAATAATAATAATTTCGATCCACACGGGTTAAAATCGAAACATAGGGAATCAAAATCGCAACGCATAGGGTCAAAACCCTAAATCCTCTAGAACCCTAAACCCTCTAATGTTTTTTTATTTATTAAACTAATTTTAAATGAAATTTTTTTTTAAGTTAATTTTTTATGATATATTTTTTAAGTTAATTTTTAAAGCTTTTTTTTTTTAGAATTTTTTTAAAAGTTTTTTAAGGGAATTTTTTACGGTTAATATTTTAAAAGAATTTTCATGCTTGGCCCTCAAGTTTTTTTAAAGTGAATGCTTTCTTTTTCAGGCCTTTTTTTTTTCTTTTTTTTTTTTTTAAGGAATTAAAGAAACCTTATAATTTTTCTTTTCATAATCTTTTCTTTTTCCATTTTTTTTTGTTATAAAATTAATATACAATAGAGTTCAAGAAGACAATATATAATTTACATTTTCATTTAATTTACTATTTACAATATTTAGAGTAGGATTCTTGACGGTTGTAAATGTTTTTTAAAACGACATGTTTGCCCTCATTAGTTAGTCATATGCCCAACACATGTGATCTGCTTTGAGAGTGACTGGAGAAGGATTGTTTGGAACATTACATCAGTTTGTAAATTCATGAGGGACTATAATGGCTAAGAAAAAACATACGAGATCACTATATACTTTTGCCCAAATATGTGCAACCAAATAGGCAAAAATATTTTTTTTAAATGATATATTTACCATCACATGCTGGGCACGTGACTTGTTTCATCGTGGGAATGTCCGGAGAAAGGTTGTGCGGACCATTATGGCAGGTCATAAAATCATGTGGGACTATTATGGCAAAAAAAAAAAAAAAAAAAGAAACTAAAAAACAATTTTGAGACCATTTTATAATTTGTCATAAACTAATGATACCAAATAGACAAAGAGTTATATTATAACATATATATTTAGAGAGAAAGGATGTTAAATGTATATATAATTTTATCATTTTCTTAATGACCATCTGTTAATAAAAAAAATTGATATTTTTTTAATATATATATATATATATATGTATATATGTATATTAACACATCATAATATATTAAAGGAATATAATTCTTATTCGTTTAAAATACTATCTAATTTTTATCCAAAAGTCTATTAGTAGTTTATTTAGAAATAAGACGTGAGATTATTTAATTTTTTATTTTTTAAATTATTTTAAAATCAAAAATAGACATTCTATGTATTTTTATCCTTATAAAATATAAAAATAATATATTCCTCATCATTTACGATACATTTATGAGTGAATAATTTTGTTTTATAATAAGGTTTGACCAGTCAAGGTATGGAATTTACCTTAAGGTTTGGAATATTTAAAAAAAAAAGAAGAAGAAGGGAAGGCTTCCACAACCCACAATCTGCAATGCCTATCAAGATTCGATTTTGACTGGTCAAGGTACGAAATACCCACTCAAGATCCGAAATAATAATAATAAAAAAAGCTTATACAACCCAAGGTCCGTAATGCCCTATCTAGGTTCGGTTTTGACCAGTTAAGGCATGAAATACCCACTCAAGGTCCAAGTTTTTTATAAAAACAAGGCTTTCACTAACCAAGGTCCGAAATGCCCTATCAAGGTTCGATTTTACTTGTCAAGGCACGAAATACCTGCTCAAGGTCCGAAATTTTTTTAAAAAGAAACCTTTCACAATCTAAGGCAATGTTTTCAGAACCAGAATGGACATCGAATTGGATTGGTGGAGGGGGTAAGATTGGACTGATCGGATCGGGTTCAACTGGGTGTTTAATTGTTTCTAATTATTTTTAATTAATTTGAACAGTTTGAAAATATAGTGTCAAAAATTTATACAAAGATAGAATATTAATATCAAATTTGTGTGAAAAGTATCAATTTTTAAATATGATTCTTAGGGAAATAAAATAAAAAGAGTTAATAATTAGTTTTAGGTAGACATTTTATTTTGTTAGATAAAAAATTATACGAAAAGTAATGTGAATGTATTAAATATCATACAAAAATTTTTAAGATTATATAAATATTAAATTTTTTTTGATATATGTTAACTGTATAATTGTGAGGAGCTAAAATACGTCAATTGTTAATCTCTTTCTTTCTTTTTTTTTAAAATTTTTGTGGAAAAAATTACTACAAATATATTTGAGTGGGGAAAGTGCAGCATAATTAGACTTGTCAAAAAAGGTTGGGGTCCATGTGCCAGGTCTGACCATGACCCTGTTATATATGGGTTGGGCTTAGTAAATGAAGGCCCTTATGAAACTGGGCTGGGCTGGGCTGAGTTGAGCCCTTTCAAATTAGCTCTAGGCTTGGTTTGGGCTGGACAAGCCCAAGTTCTTTTTTTATTTATTATTAATTTAATACTTTTCAATTATCATCATTCATCATTCAGATCAGACATTCATCTTCAGTCCCTCCAGAGTCAAGCCTCAACCCTCTCGGCTTCACTCACCACCGTCACCTACTCACACCCATCACTCTCACTCTGCACTCACTCCACTCACTGACACGACCACACCTTCGCCGTCGCCATAGCCCGTTAGCCCAAGATGTCGCTATCACCCGTCAAGCCAAACAGTGATACCTACGAATTGCGATGTAAATCTATCATCAAGGCTTATGCATCCCCATCTTCCTCTCCCCCAACTCCACCATCCCCTCTACCTATTAGTGTAGGATCTGGTTACCACAAGTACAAGTGTACAACTTCTCTTCCTCCTCTCCCACACCTCCCTCGTCCCTTCTCTCTACCATTTTCCCCTCACACGTCATCAAAAATCCTTCCTTTTTTGACCCAGAAGCTCTCTTATATTCCTCCACCATTATCTCCGAGTTCCCCCATCATTTTCCTTGGATCTTCAATAGCAGGACCAGACTCATCACCTACCTTCAGATTTGCAAATCATAGACTCGCATCTTGCAGCAGCGGTGCAGACAAATGGGTGGAACTTCTAATTTTTTAATGGTACAGAGTTCTTTTAAACATTAATATCACATGTTGAGTGGAACTTCTGAAGTATGTTGCTAGTTCGAACACTATTAGATTGTAGAATTCCTGTTGAATAAAGTGCTAGAAGAATGTGAACGGTGGTTAGGAAGCCGAACCAGTCACTGGTCAGGTAAAGTAACTGGAACTGGAAGTAGGCAATCAAGGTGAGGCCCTTGGGCTTTTAAGTGTAGGGGTGGGCTTCAATAGTATTGGCCCTTCAAGATAATGCTTAGGCCCAATCCAGCCCCGATCCTCTAGGGCTTAGTTGGGCTTGGGCCGGGCTGCACCAGGCTGGCCCTTTTAGATAGGCCTAAGCATAATTGCCTACTGTTGAGATGGACTGGTTGCTTGATTCAGTTGATGATGCTAGGGTTCGAATTTTGCATCCTTCATTTTTTGTTCACTAAAAGCGACAACCATGACCCAAGGTTTGAAATTTAAAAAAAGGAAAGAAGGCTTTCACAAACCAAGGTCCGAAATATCCTGCCAAAGTCAGTATATAGTGCACAGTTAAGTCTCTAACGATCAAATTAAAGGTCAACATAAATTTTATTTTTTTCCAAGGTCCGAAATATCCTACCAAAGTCAGTATAGAGTGCACAGTTAAGTCTCTAATGGTCAAATTAAAGGTCAAAAAATAATTTTTTTAAAAAATATTTTTGATAAGGTCCAAAACCGATGGACCGGGTCACCCTGCAGATGCTGATGGAGCACCACCGCCAGCAGAATGAAAAGATAAGAAAGAGAAGGTTACCGAAGTGGGCTGTCGCCCAAGGGATAGTTCCGATGCCTAAGTCATTGTTTTGGGAGAAAAGATTCCGGGAATCAGGGACAGTTCTACTGACCAGCTTAGAGTTTTTTGTTACTCAATTGCTTCCTACGTAGACTGATTGGGTGTTTTGCTTAAGTAGAAAAAATCTGTTACCTCCTGGAATTCCTTCTCATTTCTTGACAGTAGGACATCAGGATAACTATGGGATTCAGTAGAATCTTGCCAGTTGCTCCTAGGATCTTGAAATTTCCCTGGAACGAGAGATCTTATCATTCACGTCTCTGTGAGAGCTAAAAGCTCGCTAGCCGACCTTCAGACCAACTTTGCAGCCTCCATATGGACGCTATGAAACTTGACCATCCCCTCTGGTGAGGTCGCGTCGAGTGGTCCTTGGCTAATTGGAGTGACTAGGAGTCATGCACCAGTGGTCGTGGCATGGAAGATTTGTGATTTGGATGGGAGGTTGCTAGGTCAAAGTCGGGGTTTGGCAAGACCTCAGCTCGAGCTCATTTGGCAGGTCAGTGACCTGGGAGGTCGGTGGTGGCGAGTTGCTGGCCCAGGCATTCTCATTGACTCTGTGAGTTTGACTTTTAGGTATTGAAGGCATGGGGTCCTCTGGCCCATTTGGGTCGACTTTAGTTCGAGTCTTGCCCGTTTGGGTTGACCAGTCAGGATCGTGCCCATTTTACCCATCATTACCCCCTTTTAGGCCTAGCAAGCTTCTTGGTCGTTGGTGCCTAAACTACCATCTTCAAGTCAATACTGCTATTGGGTCTGCCAATTTCTAGCAATAGCTAACATCAGGAGTACCTTTTCATTCGTGCCTTTAATCGAGGGCTACAAGTTGGCTTTATCATTTTTCGGCTTCAAGTTGAGTTGTGCACACCTGGTCACGGCATGAAAAGTACATGAGCAGGGTTGGGGATCACGAAGTAGTAGGTCGTGGTCTAGTGAGGCCTCTGTCATGCTCATCTGGGGATCTATGACCTCGAGGTCCATGACCCATGAGGTCGTTGGTAGAATGCCCTTGCCCACTCATACCTCGGGACGCGCCATCATGACCTTCAAGTATCACAGATTACTATCTATAGGTTGGGAGTCTGATCTTCAGGCATTGAGGATCACCATCTTGAGGTTAAGGGCCCTATCTTCAGGTATCAGAAGTTACCATCTTCAGCCTGCGGGTCTGGCTTTCAGGTATTCAGGGGTTACCATCTCTAAGCCCTGATCCTTGAACAGTTTCCTCTTAACTGTTTATGAGGCTGACCTTCAGGTATTCTAGGAGCTGCCATCTGGAGGCCGTGGCTCTTAGTAAAACGGTAAAGTTTTTTCGCAACAACTGTTTCTGTGAAGAGACATATTCCTCTGTTCCTAGGAGCTTTGGATGGAAAATTTTTATTGAGGAGTGCTTA
>JAOXNR010052382.1:0-16717 GCA_028571225.1 Parsonsia alboflavescens | reverse complement strand
GATGTCTCATCTGCAAATTCCATAAGGTTAGGACCTTTTTCTGCTTATTGCAGAGGGGCATTAAGGTGCAAATCCGTATTTTGCTAAGGCTCGCTTAATGCCCACTCCAACCGTTACCGTAATGGAATTCTTGCTACAGTGCTCATGCAGCTAACCAAGCGGAGCAAAAATTCTATTACGGTAACGGTTGGAGAGTGTATTAAGGTGCGCTATATAAATATATATATATATATATATATATTTATATATATATTATGGTGAGCAATAGAGCTAAATTATAAAATATTCCGATTAAATCTTTAATGATTAATTGTTAACACAACTATTTTTAAAATAATAATAATAATAACAAAATTTCCAACATTAGAACCTGTCTGTACAATCCTTTCCCGCACCTCATTTTCGACATGAGAACCGATTATCGGGGACGGACAAGAACCAGTTTCAAAGATGTGGGGCTTCTATAAACATCATGCACAAAATCTAAATACTAAAAATATGTTTATATTGATGACCACTTATTTTTTCCTGCCAGTCTCAATCCCATTGCTCGGAAAACGACTCGTACGGCCGAACTCCGACGACTGCTAAAAATTTCTATTTCACTGCTTGAGTAATGTTTTTCATTCAAATCATATGTCTTCCATGTTTTGCGCTTCTTCTGTGACACTATTTTGTTGGTTGTTTGAGATTTCAATGACAACCACTAAAAATTGCTCAAAACTCCCGATTTTTCAATCCCACAATTTATTATTATTTGTCTCTCTTTTATTTGTCACTTTAGCAACATAAATTTATTTTAAATTATACATCACTCTTATGTTTAAGAAAATATGTTTTTATAATATTTTAATAAGATTATCCTAAAATTGTAGTAATTTATGTTAAATCTTGATCAAGAGTAATAATGTGTTGATTTGGGTTATACTTGATTGAAAATGATGAATACGATTGATTATTTAGATCCAAAATTAATTCTATGCATGGTTTAAGGATTGCTGCTAAATCTGGTTAATTGTTATCTAAATTTTGATTGATAATTGGGATTTTAAATTTAGAGCATGTTTGTGGCTTACGATTTGAATGATTGTGACGAGTTAATTGTCCAAGTTTTGGTTGGTGGGGCTCCCGATCTCCTATTATACATGAGGGTGTTCACGGTTTGGATTGGATCAATTTTTTCTATTTTTCAAATTGAACCAATTGTTTTGCTTTGGAAAAATCTCAAATCAAAACCAAATCATTTAAGATTGATTTGGTTTGATTCGATTTCCATAAAGCTGAGGTTGGTTTATCGGTTTAAAAAAAATTACCTTTTTTAATCTTTATTAGATATGAAAATTTTCACTTACTAGAAAAAACAACATAATTTTATTTTACTTTTTATACAACAAACATGCCCCATCAAACACATTCTTTTTTTTTTTTTATTTTAGCCTTTTTATAATAAAAATTTCATTTACTACTGAGAAGTGGAATAACAAAGTTCCATTTTTCCTTTTTTTTATGAATTGTATTGGAGATAGGTAGTCAACGATGTATTACTTCACAGATAGTTCAAGTGATCCTACGAAAGTAAAAAATAATTATACATTGTTCAAAAATAGGCAGATTAAAGAGACAAAAGTTATCTACAGGTCATGCAATCACATTAGTTTAAATCTTATAGAATCCTTAAAAACATTAATATACCAATACAAAGCATAAATATATATATATATATATATATATATATATATTTATATAAATTAAGAAATTTAAATTGATATCTTTTCCCAATGTTGTTTTAAGAAATGAGAGGGGAAAGTAACAAAAAATAGAAAGAGGGTAGGAAAATGGGAATATTAGAAATTAAAATATGAGTAAAATAATAAATACAATTACATATGCATATTCAGTTTGGTTTTGGTTTGGAAATATAAAATTAGTAAACCGATTTTTCAGTTTGAAAAATTTTCAATCCAAAATCAAACCAAAAACTCTAAATTTGGTTTGGTTGGTTGGATCGGTTTTTAGAAATTTTTGAACATCCCTAATTATATATTTGTATGTCACTCCATATTATACAAATAAAATATTTATAAAAATCTTACAAGTAGTCTTTAATTATTATTTTTTAATATAATTTATATGGTAAAATCTAAAAAAGATAAATTAAATCCCCGATACTTGATCTTTTAGGATCACATGTTAAAATTTTAATGGTGTAATAAGGAGTGGCATGCAAATATATAATAGGAGATGCGGAGCTGGTTTAGAACAATTGATGACTCCAGTTATTTTAGTTTATATAGAATATCTTTAGTGGTTGATTGGTTTTTTTTTTTTTTTTTTTTAAATGGTGTTTGAGCTAATTTTTACATATGTTGACATTCCGCTTATGCAAGAAGGTATTGGTGGGATTCGAACTCAAGACCTATGTACTGTGAGCTCGCCACTTCACTCACTTGATGTCCCTAGAGAGACGTGGTTGATTGGTAGCATAAGACGCATTGATGATTTTGATTAACTATCTATAGTAGTTCCCAAGGTTAAAAAAAAATCAAATATTTATTACTTCTGAATCCTTATTATGCAACATTAGATTAAATTTTATTTCATGGAGATCTATTTAATTTAAAAATTCAATAAATTGATTCTAAACCCTCAACATGCCATCAGTTAAATTTTATTTCTCCAAGATTTATTTAATTTAAAAGATTCATTTCTCAAATATCAATTCACTGCTCCAAATCTTATATTCCGTATATGCGGAATTCAATGTTTTATTTTTCATTTTGAGTTGTTTGTCCATTTTCTAAACTAGTTAAAATTTTATTAAAAAAAATAACACGCAATGTTAAACTGAACTAAGTAAAACTATAATTTTTTTTTAAAAAAAAAACATTACATGTAAATAAAGATGAGACATTTAATTTTCAAGCAGAGGGAATAATATACTTTTGTATAACTCTAAAAAAAATACATTACATGTAAATAAAAATGAGACATTTAATTTTCAAGCAGAGGGAATAATATACTTTTGTATAACTCTAAATCCTAGGAATAATTAATTTTTTATTAATGTATTAGAGAGTGTCACAAAAAAAAAAAACTATAAGATCCGGAGCCATCAATCGATATATAATGAACCCTTGATATATGCCATATCAAATAAATTTTATTTCTTCAAAATTTCTTTTATTTAAAAATTTAATGAATTGATAGTTTCGTTTATCTTCTTTGGGGTGTAAGGTCACTTTAATATATTACATTGAAATTTTCATGTGACCCCTAAGCATGTCGGGGGTTATTTTATATAATTGTAAAACTTTGTCCGCACCAGTTTCTTTTTAGATTTATTTACTAATTTTGTTCAAAATTTTAAATTTATCCATTTTTTGTTCAAAATTTTAAAATTATTCATTTGGGTATTCACTTTTTATCTATACCCATTTTGACCTTTTTATTCTTTTTTGTATGAGAGTAATGTTTAGATGTTCTCTAAATAACAAACTATAAAAAAAAAAAAAATGTCACAGAAGTTATATTGATTTTTTGTATGAGAGTAATGTTTAGATGTTCAAGTGAGTATATTGATATCCAGTCATTTTTAATGTTTTTAAATGAGTATATCTGAAAATGAACCATTAAATTTACTAAAATTTGGAATTACTTCAAATTTTAAAATATTCTTACTTTTAAAGTTAATAATTTATACTTTTGTAAATTATAAATAATATATTTAATATTTTTTAGAATAACAGTTTTGAAATTCTTTTAATCACCACGAGAGATCAAATTTTGTATGTATTTTTTCCAATCAAATCTTTCTTACTTTTTTTTTTAGAAAAATCACTTAATATCAATTAAAAAATGTTCTTACTTTTAAAAGTAATTATTTTGTTGTTTGTTAATTAAAAATAAGAATAGGTATTTAATTTAGGTAGAAAAATAGTTTCTAATTTTTTTCATCAAATGTTTTAAATAAGAGATCAAATTTATATGTATTTTTTCAAGGAAATATTTCTTAACTCTTTTCCAAAAATAATTTTCTTTTCTTAGGAAAAGAAAAATAAGGGGAAACCAAAAATAAGGGGAAACCAAAAACAGAGATCGGAGAGATTGGGAGAAAATATTAGTGGTGCGCAGGAGGGTATTCCCCTTTTGTTGCTAGTATTTTTGTACGATACTTTCTAGTATACAAATATAATTAATCATTTTTTAAATTATTTTTACAGATTATAGATATATTGCATAAAAAGATTTAGAAAAAAAAAAAAAATAGGATCAAACTTGTAAAAACAAAAAATATATAGGACCAAAAGTGCCAATCTTCCTATATTTTATAAAAGGCTTAACTAACAATGTGACTATCGAAGTTGTTACCTTTTTTTTGGATTGACTATTGAATTATAAAACATGTCAATTTGATCATTACACTCTGCATTTTTTAACAATTTATCCATTATATTTTATATTTTTAGAAAATTAACCCATTCTAAGGTGGTCTGATTAAATAATAGTCACGAATGTAATCAATCTTTAATGATAATATCACATGACTTTCCATATTATAAAATTTTTTTATATTGGTTGAGAGAATATTAGTCAATTAGTCAATTTCTTTTTTTATCTAGTTTTTTTTTTTTTGGACACATAATTTGTAAGATTTGCAGCAAAATTTTACATTTAATTTAGCCGATAAAAAAAATTTTAGTAGTATGTAAAACCATATGATATTATCAATGAAGATTGATTATATTTATGACTATTATTCTATCAAACAACCATAAAGTGCTTCAAATGTCTTAAAATATAAAATATAATTATTAAATTGACAAATTTTATAATTTGATGGCCAAACTTAAAAAAAGTAAAAATTCTAGTGGCCACATTATAAGTTAAGCCTTTCGTAAACTAAAACTTGGGAGTAATTGATGTTTTGAAACAAATGTAAGCTTTTTATGATGTAGCACTAGAAAGTGTAATGTACTATAAGATTTGGCACGTATATAAATATATACATAAATTATGTCAAGAATCCTCATGCAAAATTGTTTTTCATTATGCAAAATTTTTCTTTTAAAAGAACAATTGTACTTATATCCATTACTTTTTAAAATATATATTGACGATAATTTTTTTAAAATGAAAATCCATTAACTAAATACATATTTTTTCAATTTGATATAGTGAAATAAGGGTAATTGCTTATAAATATATTAGTCCTTCACATCGGAAAAAACCATTGATCTGGCTGCATATATGGTGATATATATAAAAAAGCAATATCAACTTGAAGAACTCAGTCATTGGTTACATGAAAATTATGAGTTTACTAAAGCCGTTTACTCAGGCACAACCTACTTGATAAGTGCAGAAATTCAGTTACTCACTCTCAAGTATATAAAAATACGACAAAATTCTCATAAAAATAAAGAAGACAAGAGTTAGAAAATAAAATAAAAATAAAAATGGAAGGGAGAAAAAGAGAAGGAGAATGATCCGCTGAGGGAGGAAAAACCAGAGCAAAGGCCAGCTTCGCAGCATAACCCAGTGATGATGGAACTCTATTGCGCCCTATGTGGGAAGAATTGTAAGCTTTTTGACTTTTTAATAAAGTATACATCTAAAGAAAGAACATAAATATTTGATTAAAAAAGAATAAATGAAAATAATTTTTATTATAAACAAGATTTCTAAAGTTTTGTTAAAATATTTTAGAATATTCAGAAGACTTTGAGACTGTTTGGTTCTTTTTAAAATAAAATAAAATAAATCTGCTTGTTAAATTTTGTTTTGTAACAGTTTTTTGGTAATTTAAGAAATTTTTAAAATTGTCCCTGATTTCTTTAAAAAAATTGTTTCAATATATAATCCCAACAAAATTTTATATAAACATTTGACAAAAACATTAAAAAAATTTTAAAAAAAGGAAAAGAAAATTTATTAATTTATGATTTGAATGAAATTTATTATTAGCAATATAATTAACTTTAATAAATAACATATTATTTCAAGCTAAAAAGTTTACAAGAGAAAATAATTTATTTTTTTAAAAAAATTATTTTAAAAAAAATATAATAATAGAATAAAATATTTGAAAAAACTATCATAAAACAAAATTAATATGTATTATTTTTTTAATGAAATACAAAATATTTCTTAAAAAATCATAATAACAAAAGGTTTTTTAAAAAATATTTTTAGTATATAGCAATGATGAAATCTAATAATTTTAGCATCGACCTAAAGGTGACTCAAGTGTAGAGCTACCAAGTGTCAAGCAATAATAAATGAAAAAAGAAAAATAAATGAAAAAAAAGAGAAAAATAAATTAATTAGAGAGACAAGTGAGGGCAAAGCAAGAGAGAGAGAGAATGATAGAGAAGGAAATTAAAAGGGAACTAAAGCATAAATATTTTTCTTTGATCTCTCCACCTGCTTTTTTTTTCCCCAATAATAATTCTAATTAAATAAATATTTTAAATATTACCAAACAACATTTTAAAAACATAATGAGAAAGTGAATTAAAAATAATGTAATTTATATTAATTTTTAAAATATGAAAAAAAATTATAAGTTAAAATATTATTTAATTTGTATTCATTAATTATCATAAATCTCTTAATTAAATTAATAATATTTTTAAAATTACTCTAATTAAGATATTTAATTAATATAGTTTTCATTAAATTAAAAATATCATTGTTAGTATTTTCTGAAAACTGATATATATATAAATAAAATTTTGTAAAAAAAAAAAAAAGAGAACAAATATAAAATATTTTTCAAAAATATTAAAAAATATTTTTGAATAGATACAAAAAATTAAGTATAATGACAATTTAACCTATAATTGAGAAGTTATGGACTTGGTGAATAATGTTAATCAATTATTATTGTTATTGAATAAGTGGTAAAGTGCATATTTAATAAATTTAGAAAAAGGGTTTAAAAAAAAAAAACTAGTATCTTGAATCAACGAGAAAATTATTGACATGATCAATCTAGACGATAAATTCCAAAGAATTAAATGAAAAAAGCAATAATTTTAAAAATGAAAAAAAGGCCCAAACTCGAAAAGCACCAGCCAGTGCAGAAAAGCCCAACAGCCGCTCGACCTATCAATGGAGCGAATAGGTCGAGGAGGCTTCGGATTGAGAGAATTTATACCTTTGGAGATGTTCATCATCTTCTCTGTTTCAATTAAAGATCTATCTCTATTTATAATACATTTATAAAAAAAAAAAAAAATTGATGAAAGAAAATTCTCTTATAATTTACACAAACATAACGGTAAATGCTCATATAATGACGGATAATGCTAAGTACCATCTTTTAAATTATATCCCTGCCTCCTTCTCATTCATCCTCACTAAATTATATCAATACCTTCAATACTAGAAAGCTAGACTCATTGAATCAATGAGGAAAGGTGGGCACTTTCTTGTCGCTTTCTTGTAGCTTCAAGGTCAGACTTTCAAGAAAGTAACTCGATCTCGGGATGTAACAAGAGGAGCTTGCTTGTCCCTGGGTAGGGACAAGCAAGAAACTCGATAAGGAAAACAAGCTACGCAAGCCCGCCGGAGTTTGAGGCGATATTTACCTGCTACCATTGACCTCCCGGGTCATCAACCTAAAGGTTACCAACTTCCTGAATGAGCTCAAGAGAGGTACAACTAGAGCTCGACTTACAACCTGGTAACTCCCAACTCGTCTCATAAATCTTCCATGCCACGACCAATGGTGTGCGACTCCTAATTACTCCCCAAGAGCCAAGGATTACTCGGCTCGACCTCACTAGGAGAGGTGTTCAAGATACTAAACACCCACGACAGGGACGCGAAGATGGTCTGAAGGTCAGTTAGCGAGCTCATGGTTCTCAAGTAGAGACGTGAATAGCAAGATCTCTCGTCCCAAGGAAACTTCATGATTTTAGGAGCAATTAGTGGGATTCAATGAAATCTCATAGTTATCTTAATTGCCTACAGTTACGTAATGCAGGGCTGCAATCCAGGAGGTAATAGACTTTCTTTTTTTACTATTTAATAAAAACACACAATCAGTCTAGCGAAAGGGGACTAAAAGGCTCTGAACAGATTTTAGAGAATGGTCTTTATCTTCAAGCTATCTCTTTCCAAACACTAACTTAGGCATCTGAGCTCTTCCCCAGGCGATAGCCCCCTCCAATGACCATTTTTTCTCATTTCTCAAGTTGCTGACTGCGGAGTTCCATCAAGATTTGTGGGGTGACCCGGAATCCATTTTCGACCCCATCAATAATAATAATAATAATAATAATAATAATAAATAGACAAATAGGCAAGATAGTTATAGTAAAATAGAAATGTCTATATTTACCAATTTTTCTTAATTTAGAGTAATTATGAGAATGCCCACTAATTAATCCCTATCTAATAAATAACCCTAGGAATGCCTGCAGATATTCAAGATATTAGTTGCATTAAAATGGAAAACCTGCTTCGATTTAACAAACTTCCTCATATGAATGTTTAAATTTGATCAAGTCACATTTTAGGAAATTAATCACTAAGTGATGACAGTAAATGATTGCGATTGAAGATTAAACACTAACGTTATATTATTGATGGGAGAAACGGGTACGACCTGGATGAAGTCAACCTGAACGGGCATGACCCATACAAATTCAACCCAAGTGGGCTCAAGACCAAACCCTCAAAACTTGAAAGTTAGACTTATGAAGTCAACGAGGAAAGATGGGCAATGACCTACTACCACCAACCTCCTAGGTCACTGACATCAGAAATGAGCTCAAGAGAGGTCTTATCAGGCTATGACCTTCGACCTGGTAAGCTCCAATCCGTCTTATACATCTTCTATGCCACGACCAATTGTATATAACTCCTAACATCTCTCATGAGCCTATGGTCACTCAACTTGATCTCTCAGAAGAGACAATCGAGACTTTCGACATCCACTAGCTAGTCGTGAAGTTGGTCTAGAGGTTGGTTTGCAAGCTCATATGTCTCGATTAAAGACGTGAATGACAAGATATTCCAACCAAGGAAAACTTCAAGATTCTAGGAGCAATTGCCCTGCTTCTTAGGCATTGGAGCTCTTCCCAAGGCGACATCACGCTTCGTGACCTACTTCTTTTCTTCTCAAGTTGCTGTCATCAACGCCATCACGATTTCGGGGTGACTCAGAGGATCCTCCTGAGCTCCATCAATTACATAGACACAAACAATCAATGGGAAATATATATAAGGTCATAATAGAATAAAATACATATATAAATCCTTTATATTTATACATTAAAGATATTAATAATAATGTTTATAATTTAATGAATTTTTAATTAATAAAATTTATATTATATCATTTAAAATTTTATTTAGTTATGTGAATCATGAGAATTATAAAATATGACTAAATATAAAATTATTTAAGAATATTGATTTTGGTAGATACAGTAGATGTCGTTTAATGTTATTTATTATTTTTTTATTAATAATATTTTGTTGAAATCAAAAAATAATGTTTTTATTATTAATAAATTTATTATTGTTTTTTTAGTAATATTAATTTATATTTAATTATTTTAAACATTAGTGCTATGTTCCATAATATAATAACGTCACTAGATTATTATTTTTCTTAAAATTTGACATTTGTCACCTTCACAACGTGACACTTGTCAACCATTTGACCCATAACTCCTTTGTGTATGTGTGTGTGTGCCTATAAAAATATATATATATATATATATATATATTTATATATAGGATAATGTTATATGGTGCACTAGTGCACTCCATATAGAGAACAATTATTTCTTATTTACACTCCATATTAATAATTGAGTGCTATGGAATCCCTTCAAGAACATCTCACCAGGTGAAGTGACGAGCATAGAAACCAAAGGTTCTGAGTTCAAATCTCACCAACACCCTCCTAACTGAATGCTCAAAAAAAAAAAAAAAAAAAAATTTAGGTCTAAGGAGCACTATATTTAGGGGACTTTTCATATCTACCCAAACTGAGAACAATTATTTCTTATTTACCCAAATTATTACAACATTTCACAAGTTATCTAGATGTAACACAAACTTTTTATTCTATACCCATTTTGACTTTTCTTTTACTGAAAAAAAAAAAAAAAAGACATGACATTTATTCTCCTTTAACATATACTTACTATTTTACCCCTCAACATTTAACACACACAACTACCAAACCCAACAAGCTGTAAAACCGAATTGAAGAACGCACAACTACCATCATGCATTTGATTAGAAGTTTCAGTCCATAGCTAAGAAAACTACTCAAAGAACCATTCCTTTGTTAAAGAGAAAAGAAAAAACCCACCTGTTTTTGTGATCAGTCATTGAGTTCGATGATTTTTGTTTTTCAGAATGAAGAAGATGAAGGTAGGTGGTGCATTGTTTAGTTTGTTTCCTTTGGTGTTTGTTTTCTTCTGTTTGATTCCAAATTGTCGTTGGCAGCTTGTGTTTGTTCGTTTTGTCTTATTTTTATGATGCCACATTCGATAGTAGGAGGAAGGAAGGAAAGATGGGATTGTAGAGAATTTCGATCCACAAGGGAGGTATTTCGGGCCTTGAGGAGTGAAATCGTACCTTGATAATTGTATTTGGTTTCTTGAATGGTGAATGCCTTGCCTTCCCTTTTTTTTTTAAAAAAAAAAATTTCGAACCTTGAGCTGTATTCTGCGCTTTGAGTGGTCAAAATCAAACCTTGAGAGGAGTATTTCGGACCTTGAGTTGTGAAAGCCTTTCCTTCTTTTTTTTTTTTTTTTAAAACATTTTGGACCATGGGAGGGATATTCAATGCCTTGCCTGGTCAAAATAAAACCATGGTAGGGAGATTCCGGATTGCGGTTTGAAAGCCTTCAATTCATCTTCTTCTTTTTCTTTTTTTTAATATTCCAGACCTTGAGGGGTATTCCTGTGTTTGACTAGTCAAAATCGGGCCTTGATAGGGTATTTTGGACTGTGGGTTGTGAAACCCTTCCCTTCTTCTTCATTTTTTTTTTAATATTTCATACCTTGAAGGGGTTATTCCGTGCCTTGAATGGTCAAAACTGGTCCTTGATTGGGCATTATAGACCTTGAGTGGTTCACAATTCTTTATTTATTTATGTTTAAATATTCCTAACCTTGAAGTGGGTATTCTGGTCCTTGATATGGTAATTTTGCTCCCCAAAATGGTCATTCCGTACCTACATGATTCCTTCCCCTCTTTTACTCTTTTTTTTTTTTTTTTCAATGTTCACTGGACATTTCTTGAATACATTTCTTTGTGTTTTTTGCAGAAA
Source organism: Parsonsia alboflavescens (assembly GCA_028571225.1). Lineage (NCBI taxonomy): Eukaryota > Viridiplantae > Streptophyta > Magnoliopsida > Gentianales > Apocynaceae > Parsonsia > Parsonsia alboflavescens. The sequence continues at coordinate 5,414 of JAOXNR010052382.1, read as the reverse complement.
TGCATTACATTAGAATTGCTATTCACGAGGGTTCTCTAAGTGGAAGGTTGCATATGGTAGTCGTACCATCTGAAGTGAATTTCAATTGCTTTCAAATTTTTTGATGGAAGTATTAAATTAATGGATATAGAAAACACATATGGCATCATCCATTTGAAGGGGGAATTTGATAATAAAGTTGTGGTCGCCAATAAAATTAAAAAAACTTATGAGGGTGGCCTCGTTGGTGACACTAGCTATAATTGTCCTATCCGTTTAAATGATCATGCAAGGGATGTTTATTGATGCAAATGATGAAGCAGGGACATCCGGATATATTCGCACAGATGATGATTTTGAATACAATGGAGAACATATTGATAGCATTGAGGATGATGATGATGACGACAGCTTCGACGATGGGGTGAGATAGTTGATACCGGACCCTTCTACTCAGTTTACAAATATAGTCTAGGATCAAGACATAGAGGTGCATTTTTCTGAAGATGTTCCACCAGTGGGTTCGACAGGAAAGAATGTAATCTTTAATAGTAAGGATGAATTGACTGCAGCAACTGGTCAATATTCACTCGATAATTGATTTCCATATCATGTGGTACTTTTGGATAAGGAAAGATTTGACTCACAATGTAAGAATAAAAAAGATTGTACTTTCATGATCCGTGCACAATGTATAGCTAGATTCTAGATTTGGTTGATTTACAAGTTTGTCCCAACTCACACTTGCATCCAAACTGTACAGCAAAGTCAAAACAGGAGTGTAAGTGCAACGATTGGTCATTTATAAGGAGGTAAAATCGTTGGTGCAAATCTCATTCCCAAAAATGTGATTCAAGACACGTGGGAGAATTATGGTGTGAAGTTAGGATATACCAAAACTTCAAGATCTTTATAGCATGCAAAAGACATAGCCTTTGAAACTCCAGAAGACTCATGTAGACAGCTGCCATCATACTACTACATGTACGAGCATGTTATGTTAGGGATAGTGACCAGTATACAAATGCAAGATAAGCACTTTCTAGGGTCATTTTATGCACTTAGTCCTTCAATCGAGGGTTTAAAGTTCATGAGGCTCATAATTATCATAGAAGAAACACATTTGAAAGGTGCGTGCGAGGCAAAATTTATGTAGATGTTTGTGCAGATGAAAACTAGAAAACCTTTCCCCTTGCATTTGGATTTGATGTAGAGAAGGGCAATGATTCATAGGAGTGGTCCTTAAGAAGACTCTGGACGGCATATGGATTTCGGGATGATTTGGTTATTGTATCTGATCGACACAAAGGCATACTGCACGTAGTGAGAACAGTGTATATGAAGGTTCCACATGCCTTTTGTTATCGACATTTGAAGGAAAACTTAAAAACAAAGTACAGAGATCCTCGAGTTGTAGTGATTTTAAAAATGCTTGTGATAAGCATAAATGTGACTTATATTTTGAAGACATTCAACATATGCACTTTGGAGTTCATCATTGGTTGGATGTTGGGGTAGGACACTCGGGTTAGTCATGTCCATACTGTCCAAACAATCGCCACATTCAAATGATGAGCAATATTGTGGAGTTCTTCAACCAAGCGTTCAAGAAAACTCGGAACTTGCCTATTACATCTAGACATGAGTTTTTTAGGGGTCTAAATCAGGTTTGGTTCACAAAATGTTGAGAAGCAGTGTTTACAATGCCAAATATTATCACCAAGCATGCTATGGAAAGAATGGAGAAAGAAGATATGAAAGTTGACCAAGAAAGACTGCAAGCTACATCCATTTGGGACAAAGAGGAATATATTGTCGAAAATCTACTCAAAAAAGAAAATGTTGGGGTAGATATCGTTTAGAAGACTTGTGGATGTTGAAGATGGGAACTAGAAGGAATACCCTGTAAACATGCCATTGTTATTGGCAGGTAAAATTTCGGACCTCATAAAAAAATTTGATGCCACACTAAGGAAATTTAGTGCCACATTGAGTTAATTTCATTCCTCACCGAGGAAATTTCAGAATAAAAATTTTTGCCACATTTCGTGACATAATTGGTCAATCTCAAAATTGAATGGTCAATTTTTTTTTTTTTTTCTAAGCTTAGTAATTAAATATTACTACAACTCATTCACCCTAATCTTTTTTATAGAGAAAATGGGACTCACTATTACACTTTATGCCGTGGTAATTCATTTGACACGGAAATACTGAGGATGACATATGCACTTTCGATACGATATAGCTTGTGCCCTTGTGTTCGTCTTTGAATTCAGTTGCAAGTATGAATGGCATGGTTGTCAATACTTTTCTTGAAAGAAGGTCGGTAGGAAGACCACAAGAGGCTGGTTTCCTCTTTTGACGCGAACAGCATTATTGGAAAAAAGCATGTAAAATATACAAAAGAAAAGGATGTAATCGTCTCACTAGTCTGAATGCACACAACACAAAAACCCCACCTCCCCAAGTAAATGATCCAACATCGAATGACTTAACTCATGAATTGCCCATATCTAATCCAATACCCACCTAACAATCTCGAGTTTTTGAAGAGACGTACTCGATGGCAATTGACTGGTCAGATTTTGCTACTGTTGATGTGATGTCTTTGATCAAAGTGTGTATTTTTATTAAGGCAATGTCGATGTTAACACAATTCATGACCTGTAAATGTTATTTTAACAAACATAGAATTTGTCATTGAATTTAAATGAATGTTTTTCATTGAACCTTCTTCACTTTATTGAATTTGTGATTGAATGGGATGATATATATCAATATGCCAGATTATATTTCTAGAAGGAAATTTTTGGTCCACAAGGGGAATTTTGATCCATAGAGGATATTTCGGTCCACAAGGATCAAAATCAAAACTCAAAAGGTCAAAACCCTAAATCTTCTAGGAACCCTAACCCAAAACCCTTATCTAATTTTTTTTTTCATTTTTTATTAAGTTAATTTTTTATGGCATTAGGGTTTTTAGTCAATTTGTTCCCATAAGTTTGAGCCAAAAAATAATTCGATCCCTTAAGTTTTTTTTTTTCAACTATAATAGTTCCACGTTTTTATGAATAACCGAAATGATCTAAACTATCAATTTTTGGCCACCCACACAGTGGTGCCGGTCCCATGCACGGCACGTGAGTTTCTAAGGGTTAATTTCATTATTTCACCATAAAACGACGTCGTTTTCTTTTGATGCTGAGTTTAAAAAAAAAAAAAATTACAACAAAAAGCTTCACGTTCCGGCAATGGTCGGAGTCAAAGTGGAGCAGTACTTGATACCTACGCAATCGGTCGTCAATCCACGATACCAGATAGAGTAATGGATCAACTCAAGCCAAGCTCTCCGAATTCAACCGTTCTCACTCCTCTGAGTTTGCAGGAAAGAGCAGCCATAATATAATATACTGGTGTAAATAATATACTGGAAACGGGAAGGATAAAAGTCGCAGAGGAAAAGGTCGGAAAGAGAATAGAAGATTCATTTAGGTTTAGGGAGTCCATGCAAAAGTTGTTCGATACAGGTACGAAACTCTTCAAGCCCCTCTTTTTGTTTATGTGGACGAATTCACAAAGTGAAAATTGAATTTTCTTCAAAAATATGCGCGGGTCTTTGCTTCTATATTAATTGTGTTTAGATTTAGAATTCCTTATTTTGACTGTTTGCTTATTTTATTTATCATTTTTTTCAAACAAGTTTAAGTTTTGAATTTCAAAGTACATATACTGATCCGTATTAGCAATCGGGATTTTGTTAGATATGGTTTGAAATTTGAGGTTTTCTTTGGGTTTTTGTTGTGGAGAAGAAAAGTTGGGATTTTTCTTCCTGAAGAAAATTTGAGGTTTAGCAGATAGTTGATTTAATGGGTGCAAGCAGCTCAAGGGACGATTCGCTGAGACAATCGTCATCTAGTTCCGTTACTCTGTCCCGTACTGCTCCACTATGACTCCTTGTGTCGTCGGAAAATGAAGCCTAATGCTATCTTTTTTTTTTTTGAACTTAGCATTAGAGGATAACGACATCGTTTTATGGTAGAATGATGAAATTAACCCTCAAACACGCTCATGTGTTGTGCACACGACCGACTCCACCACGTGGGTGGTCGAAAATTGATAGTTTGGACCATTCCGCCTACCCATAAAAATGTGAGGTGGTTAAAAAAAACATAAAGGACCGAACTGCATTTTGGTCCAAACTTTTAGGACTAAATTAGTTGAAAACTTCTTTTTTATTTTTCCTTAACTTAACTTTTTTTCAATTTTTTATGAAAATTTTTTTGAGTTAATCTTTTATTGAATTTTTTTAAAGTTAATTTTTAATGGAATTTTTTAAAGTTAATATTTTTGGAATTTTTTAAAGTTAATTTTTTTAGATTTAATTTACTATTCAAGAATTCAAGAATACCATATATAATTTACATTTACATTTAATTTTTTATGAATTTTTTTGTAACTTAATTCACATACAATAGAATTCAAGAATACCATATATAATTTACATTTAACTTACTATTTACAATATAAATAAAAAACATCTAAACTATGAATACAAATTGCTCCACCATAACATGATCCAAGTCATCTCATCCCAAATGTGCTACGCCATAGCATCGGTGCTATTCAAGCCCGACATCTCCTTAAGATTTCCTCTTATCATGTGTGCCATGTAGTAACAAATGTAAGCTACATAGCTAGTCCATTCTGGCGAAATAGGGATTGAGTGAACCTCTAAACCGGGTTGGTCTACAAAACTTGGAGAGAACCACTGACGCTAGTTGAATCCCGTCCTACTATAATAGCTAGCCTGCTATAGAAGTCGTAACATCAATGAATAGATCGGCTCCATCAAATCCAATAGGGATGCCCTGCTTCATTAGATGGCTTCGGATCATACAATATGATCGAAGACCCAAGCAACGAGATCTGAAGTAGAACCCAATGCTCGTGGAGGCAATAGGGCATCAAAACCTATATATATAGGGCAAATATTAAATCAATTAATATTAAATAAAACATAATTTTAACCAAGATTTTTTTAGAAAAATTAGTGTTTTACTTCCTTGATCTCCCACCACGCTACCTCTCAGCTAATGATGTCAGCATCAAACTCATAGGTCACAAGGGGCACTCTGGATGCCGTCACGAAGAGCCACGCACCTCTTAGAATACTTTATAATTTAAGTTAATTTAGACATCTCAATTGTATACATAAATTGTAACTCGAGTAAGCTAAAAAAGATAAAAACACTTACATAGAAGTAAGTTTGAGTGAGAGCTAACCAGTCTCTATAATTGTAATGGGATAATGTCCTCTTCACCGCTCTCTACAACCCTCGCTGGAACAGATCCATGTTGATGTGATTTTCTTGTAAGTTGAAAGGGTTAATTTTCACACTAACAATCAAACCAAATCAGTATAAAATAAAGGA
>JAOXNR010052381.1:0-16720 GCA_028571225.1 Parsonsia alboflavescens | reverse complement strand
CATGCAGCCAATTAAGCTTAGCAAAAATTCCGTTACGGTAACGGTTGGAGCGCGCATTAGCAAATCCGTATATATATTTATTTTTATATATATAAGATTAAAAAAATCCAATGAACATAATTTTTCATATTCAACGAATATAACTTTTATACTTAACAAATGTAATTTTTCATGGTTTTCATAATATTGCCATGAGAATCAATTGAAAATAGTTTTTTTTTTAACTTATGATTAATTAATCATTATCTAGAAGGGTCACGTATTTTATTTGAAAAGTAACATCAATATATTATTAAAAATAAGGCAGGTGTGGTCACAACTTGACAAGTGTCAAGGAATGATTGATAGAATTTAAAAAAAAAAAAAAGAAAGAAAAGAAAATTACTTTAAAGAAATACTAAAAAAGAACAATACTTTAAGCATTTGAATATTTTTCTCGACATTGTCAAGAAAAATTTGCTAGTGGTAAGTGCCAATAAGTTGAAATTGTTTCAAACCAAAATTAGATTTTTAGGCCATGATTTAGACAAAGGGCTATATAAACCAATTACTAGATCAATAGAATTTGCAGAGAAATTTCTAATAAAATTAGAGATAAGACTTAATTACAGAGATTTTTAGGAATTTTAAATTATGCGACAGATTTCATTCCCAATTTGAAATTCATTTGCAAACCCCTCTATGATCGTTTGAAAAAGAATCCAGTCACTTGGGATTCGAAATAGACCCAAACATTTCAAACAACTTGTTAAGAATCCAGTCAACATTTCAAACAACTTGTTAAGAATCTTCCTTGTCTCAGTATTCCTAACCCAGAATCATTCATGATAGTTGAAATTGATGCCTCTGAAATTGGCTTTGGAGGTATTTTTAAATAGAAGAAATTTGACATTTCTCGCAAGTAAACTGATCAGCACCAATCAAAAGTTTTTCTAATTACTATATTTTCAGGATTTAAACCTAAAGTTGATACCCCATTATTGGTGGAGTCAACAAGTAGTCTTATACAAATTTGTAGACTCGTAAAACTTCATATGATTTGTTTGCTATTTGCAGGAAGATATTTTGCAAGAATTATTGGTATGGCAAGTCCTAGTGAAATCACCCTTGGCCCCTATGTCTTGAAAACCTATCCGAAAAACACTAATTTGTTTTTCAAAACAGGATTTGACCTCTGTCCAACCCATCAATGCTTAATAGATAATCTTTGGAATTTGAAAACAAAATCACAATTCCCAGACATCCTAAAAGCCTTAGCAGGACATCTTGTTTTCCTCTCTTCTTCCTTAGACCAACTTGAAACTCAAAAGTTGAACAAAACAGAAATCCAACAATTTGTAAAAGAAGAAGAAGACAAAAGACAAAAGGATTGGAGAACCTTTCCAGAAAAATTATACGAAGTAAAAGATGTGATTTCTAATTATTTGCAGAAAACAAAAGTTGAAGAACAAATAGCAATTCAAAGACTGTTTCAAGAATTTGCGACCCTACAAGACCATCCTTTAATAGGAGGAACTTTTAGAATTCTCTCATTTAGCGGAGAACCCGAATCTAGAGTCATTGGCTATTCAGTTGTCAAACTTTGCATTAATTTCAAGTACTAGAAGACCCAAGAATTTGACGGACTAGCTCTCTCTATCCCAAAACTTTTGGAACATGGGTTTATTTCTCGAATTATTGTTCCAAAACAAAGATTTGAAAAAATAACAGGACATCGAGCAGTAGATTGGGTAATCCATCAAGGAATGGTAAAAGGATGGGAAGCCCATGGTTATGTTAACATCAAGATATTCTCTATTCCTCCCAGCTTCTTCCCTTCTCACCTAGAAGATGCTAAAACCATATTTATGATACAACAATTGAGACATATGAAGCCAATATTTAACAATACATATGAAGGAACTTATTTGTTTCCAGAGATGTTTCACTCCATTCAAGAGCAATTGGAATTCTACAGAGCAGCAATAGTAAATCATCAATCAGACCTTTGGACTGACAATTTGGCTTATTGTGATAAAAATATTAAGGTCTATATTCCATTTTGGAGAAGACTCACCATCCTGTTCTTTGACATCATAAAAGAAGATCAATCTCTTATAGATTATTTGTCATCTGTATCTGCTAAAACTAGAACTGTTGTTCTAGGAGGTAAGTATGATGGAAAAAAAGATCATCTAGGAGATGATCAGCCAGGAGAAGGTATTACACTTGACTAAAAGAAAGATTGGAAGCATTTGAAACCACAATTAGCAAGATTGGCAATAGGATTTGACGACACTCACTAGAAGTTGGATGACTTTTCAAAAATAAACTTTGTCCACATTCAATTATTTGAAGACAACTGGATTATCACTTGATGACATTTGCTAATTTGAAGATAAGAATCTACTCTTGATAAAGCAGCCAACATCAGTGGATAGGCTTTATTAAAGTAGAAATTATTGTACTCAATTTGAATTATTTGAATTCCAGACTTGAAAAGAAAAATTTGAAGTTAGCACCAGAATTTGCTATAAATTAGCATCATTTGTAAGTTTGGAGGACATGGCCAATTCCCACTTGTTCTGAATACGACAAAATCCCTCAAACACTCCAATTCCCACTTGTTCTAAATACGATAGAATCCCTTAAACACTCTCTCTCTTGTTATCTCTTATTTGAAGATCTTTCTATGAAATAGAAGTTGATTTGAATAAGCCTTCATTAGTAAGTTTTATACTTACTTATTTTTATTTAAATTACTTTAGAAAAGATAAGAGACTTACATAATTAAAAAAAAGGAGCTTTTAGTCAAAATGGTCCCACATATTTGAGTTAAAACATTGTTGAATCCGTTATGTTTGTTTTTCATCCATTAAGGTCTCATATCAATTTACGAAAAGTCATTAAGGTCTCATATTAATTTACGGGCAGCCATTAAAGTTCAAACCATCCAATTCCGACCATTTTCATGGCAACGCCGATCACATGACAAACTTGTGAGAAATTTTTAAAGATAAAATCGTTCTTACATTTTAATCTTAAAAAAAAAAATATAATAATAATTCCGTGTAAAACAAATATATGGCTTTTCGTGTTGGGATTGCTTTACTAATTCTTGGTTAATATATGGCTTCTCTGCGATTTGAATTCTGTTATGATGCAGTGTTAAAGCAACAATTGAAAGGTACAAGAAGTCCATTTTCATGGCCGCAAAAATTTTACTACTTTTTTTTTAGATTAAAGTGTCAGGATGATTTTATCCTTAACAATTTCTCATAAGTTTATCATGTGATCAGTGCGGCCATGAAAATGATTGGAATTAGGTGGAATGGACTATAAATTGATATGGGACCTTAATTGCTGAAAAAACATAAGGGATCTAATAATATTTTGACTTAAACATGTGAGATCATTTTGACTAAAAACCCTTAAAAAAAAACCATAAAAGATCTAAAAAATTGCATACAAGTATTTGAGATCCATATAGATCAAGTAAAAAAAGAAAGAGACTTAAAAAGTTATTAAAAAAAAGTCTAGAACTCATATGAACCAATTTAAAAAAAGTAAGGGATGCAAAAGGTGCTTTTCTCTTTTAACTCTTAATGATCCTTAATTTTTTGTTTAAGTCCTTAAACTATTTTTAACTTATGTAAAAAAGGTAATTTTGAATAGGGAAAAAAGACTTGATACGAGGGATTTGTCAAGAAAAGGGAGATGTCTATTGTGTTTGAGAGTGGTTTTTTTTCCTTTTTTTTATCCACAATGAATAGAAGAGATATGGAGAGAGGGGAGAAGGGAGGAGAAAGGAGATCACTCTTGGGAATGATTTATAATCCGTCCAAAAATGTGAAGAAACAGGCAAATGAATGTCGGTTTAATTAACTTTTTTGTAAAATTCCTATCATAACCATTCGATGGTATTTTATTTACAATTTTATCTTATATCCAAACAAAATGTTATCTCTCTTATAAAAGGGTATTAATTATATATATTTAGAACAAAGACTACAAAAAATCAACAAAAACTCAAAAAATTCGAAATCTTGTAATTTCAAGTACCTATCTTTATATCTAAATATATAAATAAATTTATTTATTTATTTCTATAAGATTAAAAAAATCAAATGAGCATAATTTTTCATATTCAACGAATATAACTTTTATACTTAACAAATATAATTTTTCATCGTTTTCATAATATTGCCATGCGAATCAATTGAAAATAGTTTTTTTTTAAAAAACTTATGATTAATTAATCATTGTCTAGAAGGGTCACCTATTTTATTTGAAAAGTAACATCAACATATTATTAAAAATAAGCAGGTGTGGTCACAACTTGACAAGTGTCACGATTGATAGAATTTTTTTTTGAAAAGAAAAGAAAAGAAAGAAAGCCAATGTAACGTTTAAACTTCAAAGGTGAAGTTAAAGAAAGAAAGTAATGGTGAAGTTGCAGCCCATTGCATACCATGCTCCAAGACCAACGTCCAATGTAAAGGTGTTAATAATTATAAAATAAATAAAATTAAAATGAAATTCAACCTATCATAATAATCTAATATCCATATCTATATCTATCTCCATATGCATATGCATATAATTATTTATAATAATAATAATTGCATTCAATTTATTTGAGTGAAAACAAATCAAAAAATATAAAGATATTATGATTTCCTATTCAGATTATTTAATTTTCCTTTGAAAGAAGATAAAATTTTCTTTATAATTCATTAAATTTCTTAAAATTTAAAAATGTTTGGGAGATAAGTTTAAGAGTTCAATTGGTACATGTAATAGGATATTAATTATACGTTAGTAACAAATTGATTTTTTTTTTTTTTTTAAATGGTTTGAGAGAGTTTTTTAAGTAAAAATAATAAATCAAAATTATTAATTGGAATGGGAAACATAATGAATAATAAAAAATAAAAAAAAATAGTCAGCTTGGTATCGCTTACTCCCGAGTAAGGATAATCAAGTTATTAGACTTGGAAGATTGGATTTCTATAATTGTTGATGCACCCATTCAATTCTAGATGCCTTTCAGGCTGCCTTCTTATAATTATATTGATTATTTGGATGCTTGGAACAATTTCTTATTTTTATGAGTAGGCAGTCATACTTGATTTATTAAGTATGACAGAAATAAAATTGTCAAGTTTCCCTGTTGGTTTTTTCAGTGGTGAAAACAAATTGGAGCTACAACAGACAATCTTTGTGACAAAAGAAAATTAGAATTTCAGGAATTTGTAAAAACAAGGAGAAATAGTCATCACCCAGAACATATCCAGCATTGTAGGTTTTTCTTAAAAAAGAAGATAAATTTTATAATTGGTTGGAATTTCAAGATAGAAATAGTAGACATGATTCGATATCTCTATCGAGAAATCAAGATTATTGGTTGGACTCCAAAGAGTCCCCTAAAGAGAAATCAACAAACAAAGAAGACTCATCTACTACACGTTCTTCAAAAAAAAAATCAAAGCAACAGACTCAGCAAGAATTAGCAAAATTGTATTCTGAGCTACAAGAAGTGGAAAGTGATGAGGATGATCAACTACCAATGTCACCTTTTGGTGAGAATGGAGATTGTTTTGATCCTCAAGGAATAGCAGCTACCTATCTATTTTTCCAATGAGGAATTCTAAATTGAGAAAATTCAATCCAAAAAAGGACAAGATTTCAAAAGGAAGATTCAAAGGATGAAAATTAGTGGAGTTGGTGATAAAGCTGTTGGCCATCTTCCCACAGGCAGTCGACTACTTTATTATCTTTATCTTGTCGCATTGGTGAAGGTAATAAGGAATCTACTTTTAGAAAGCAAACAAACAAGTGGAAGACAACTTTAGAACTGAATAATAACTTAAATTACTATGTTTATTACCTTATCGACCTTCCACCATGTGACATCATCATTCTCTCCAACTCTCCTGACCCAGCCAATGGAATCATGATCGAACTGGTACATTTCAAGGTTCCTGGTAGCAGTGGTAGAAACGAAAGCAATTTGGAGCAAACTCTACAATTTAAGTTAATTTAAATCGATATTGTATAATAAGCATTGATGTAGAACATTTGATAAAAATAAATTTTATACTTACGTAAAGATAAGAGGGGGTAACAGTGAACCTCTTTGCCAAAAGAAAGTCCTCCGGATGCATTTTAGCTGCCAGTCGAAACCCTCTAATGAATTGATTGACGTGAGGGTCCTCCAACTCTTTTGTGCAATCTCGATCTGTCTTCAAAAAGTTCCCATCAAAGGAGTGGATTCCCCCTGTCGAGCGGCTGCCTCATAAAAATCACAATTGAAAGAAAATATAAATTATAAGTCTAACACACTAAAAAAATACACATTAACTTAATTATGAAGATAGAGTATATTATATTAATGGAATTAATGTAAATAACTCTATGATTCCCCAGAAGAGCTGAAAGCATCCAAAAGCCTTCAGGTTTCTAGAGTGTAAACTAGAAATGCCTCGAAGCTCTTCTTTAGCACCCCTATCGAACTTGTCTCTCTCCCTGTCATCATTCTGGGGTTCTTCTTTGGAACCCCTGAATCTATGTGGTGAGAGAGGTCTGCGAATGGTGAACGAGGCTTGCAGCCTGGACCTTGGTCCGAACTGCTCATCCTCTCTCATGAAATAATTTAAAATCCAACTATTAGAACGTAATGAAATTAAATTAAAGACATTTGAACAAGACATATAAATATGAAATATAAAAAATTTACTAATTAACTTAGCTAATTATGTAATGTCTCATCTGTACAATAAGGGTCGGATACAATAGTACTAGGTGGAACTAGTGTAACCTCCCTCTCACTGGCATCCCCCTTCGGACCTTAACTGGAGCTTGTGGATTTGCATTCTCCCTCTTACTAACATCCCCTCCTCTTTTTACTTAAAATAAGTTTATCATTTAAAATAAATTTACTGTTTTTAATTAAATTAACTAACCATGAAAATCAATATAAATATGAAATATTAAAAAATAGAGAGATACTTAAAGTAACTTGGGGGGTAATGTGGCTCTCAATTGGAGCAGATGGATCTACATCCTCCCTCTCACTAACATCCCCCTCTGGCTGTTAGGTAAAAAAAAAAACCATCAATAATTAATATAACTAACTACGAAAGCTCATGTAAATATTATCTATTAAAAAATAGAACTATTATAAATATGAACTAACTTGGGGGGTAGGATCGATCACAACCGGAGCATGTGGATTTGTATGGGGTAGGGTTGACCAAAACCAGAGCAGGTGGATCTACATCCTACCTACCACCGTCATCTACTCCTGCTAATTTCAAAGAAAATAAATATAGTTAGAATATAATCAGTAACTAATGTTCTATTTATTAATTCAAATTGTAGAGTGTATACTAACCTAATGTGACCTTGGATGTGTTTGACAATCCTACTCGAGGCTCTAAACGAGACCCTTGCAACTCATCCAATCGCTTCTCAAGCCCGACGAAGTGTTGTGGGACAGCAGCAATGTGTCGAGCTAGGGCCAACTACTCATGCTCGACAAAGCGGTCATGGATCCGCTCCTCAAACTCTACCAAAAAAGTCTTAAGTTGGGCCATCATGTCGTCGCCAGTAGGAATAGAACGAGAGGGCCTCTCAACGCGTTCAGGAGTGTTCTATAACTTTAAATATGAATTATATCAGCTATATACTGAATTGAATGCTTGATTTTAAAAAAAAAAATGAAGAGATACATATGTGGTGGCGATCCTTTTTAGCCCCACGACCTTCTGATCTCACAGGGGAGGGAGGCCGCTCCTCGAAATGCTCCTCCTTGTCCCCGAGGATCTCGACATCCCCAACACTCGGAGTAGGTGACTAAAAATAAATCAGATATAAAACATTAGAGATAATGAATTGGACTATTTAATTTACAATTTAATAATTCAAATATCACTAGACTAACCTCTATAATCAAAGAGGGGGGTGGCCGATGTCGGACGACCTTCCAAAATGAGTTGAGCTTTGAAGCCCCCCAACAAACAAATGGAATATAAGGGAGATCATCAAAATTAGTCCAATACGGCATCTGTCATTCCTGCTCTTCTAGCTCAATATATGGTGATGAAGCAGATGCCAGTGTACATAGTAATTTAGTTTAAAGAACATTTGATTTCAAAAAAGGAAAAAAAAACTCAAGTAGAAAGGTTGATTGCTTACCGCATCCAATGGAACATGCTACTGAACTCTGGAAGTGGATTGAATCAACCTCCAGAGAAGAAGGCACCTCGAGTGCCTTGTAGTGTCGGATCTAGAAGCTCCGGGACGAGCATCAACGGACAAATATGGGAGCAAGAACGGAAAGTGGGAGTACATCCACCACTGAATTAAAAGAAAAAATATCAATAAATATTGTTATGTGAATATAAATGGTAGAAATTCCCAAAAATGGTAGATTTGAAGTCATGCCAGTATCATCCAGGCATTGTCGTATAAATGCTCCTTCGTTGCCCGAGACTTGTCATCAATGGCTCTTTGGAGGTAATGCCGTGTCATGCTCCTCCCAATGGTGCCCCAAGGAAATACCTTAGCCGCTGCCAAATCCTCGAAGATGCATCACACGTAATATGGAATCACTATTGAAGACTCATGTGTCAGTATTTGATGATGATGCCATAAGCAAACCTGAGGACATCATCCTGCTCCAGAGATCCCACCTCCTTCTCCTTAAACATCTCAAAGGCCTATGTCGAGGTCAGTAGACTAGGCCCCAATAACCTTTCATGTGCGAAATTGCTCATCCGCTCCCCTTCTATAATCTCCTCATCCACCAGGCAAAACCGAAGTCCGACAATCAAGGCACACTCTTAAAGCCCTAATCAATGTAGTTTACCTTCGATGTGGAACCACATCTCATTAGGGCGAGCATAGCCGGAGTGCATCTCCCATCTAAGCACATGAAATGCAGCACGGGCAAAAAAAAGCTCGAAATATCAGGGTAGCTCCAACTTATGTTCTAATAGACCCCTCCCGAATTGCTCCTCTACCCTGTGAAGCCTCACCAAGTCAATCACCTCTACTATCCATGAAAACTTGCAGTGATAGCTCATAATCTTATCAGAAGGAATAACAAGACTATGCTGATAAGTTTGTCTCCCTCTATCTGGGTCCATATCTTTGCAAATAAATAAATAAATAAAATTAGCTAGATTGTCATTACATTAAACATAGTTTTACTTATTCTTATGTACAATAAATAAAATGAGCTCCAAAACATTTGTTATCGCATGCAAGTATTATTTAAATCCTAAAACATAATATTTTATAGAAAAACCTATAATAATGTATTATTTAGATGATTTTTGTAAAACTTTACCCCTAATATTTTAATATTAAAATAGTTATAACTTAATATTATTATTTTTAGTACATAGATATTACTGGAGTCATTATACTAATATTATTTTAAAGTGCAATGTATATATTTTTTGTAAAACAATAAAATAATCTATAGGACAATCATTATAAAATATTAAGTATTAAAATACTTTGTATAACCATATTATATTATACACTGATAACACATAATACATTATATATTTAAGTCATTGTAGAGTATAGTGATAAATTTAACTTTTATGAAATTTAAAAATTATAATAAGAATGATATTAATTTTTAATTATTTTAAATTTAATAATAATAATAATAGTAATTTTTATTTAATTTGAAATTTAATGATAATTATAATAATATAATGTTATTTAAAATATAATAATAATAATAATAGTAACCAGCTGAAGGTCAGTATAATCAATCAAAAGACAGTATCATCAGCCTAATATCGAAATAGTCGATTGAAGGTCGAATCCAGACCTGGCCGAATTCAAAGTTATCCAATACCTGAGTTCAATGATTCAGCCAACTTAGGATTTGACTTTCGACTGATTTCTATTATTCTAAGGTCGGGATCATTAGTCGAAGGTTGAATCCATAGTTGGCAGAGTTCAAAGTTAGTTGAAACAATAAACTCAGGTATTGGTCAAGTTAGCATTCGACCTTTGGTTGATTATCCCAACCTTCGGTTGATAATATCGACCTTTGGCAAGTATATCCCGACCTTTAGACAGATAATCACGACCTTCAACAATTTCAATCGAGAAAAGCTACTTTCCCATTTCCAAACCCAATTCCAACCTCCCCAACTTTTTATCTAACTATTTTGCATCCAAACAAGCTTAAAATTTCCTCATTATCAACAAAATTCATAAGAAAAAAAGCTAAATAAATAAAGAAACTGAAGCATGTCACAGTGCGAGTTCAAACCCAACGAGAAAAAAAAACAGTTCAAAGCACATTCCACACAATCTGATTAAATGTAGAACACATTAATATCATTACATATATGATCATTGAACTGTAAAAAACAAGGCATAAAAGAAAAAAATTTTGTACTATGTTTGATGGTGATTTACCTATATATGCAAATGTCAAAGTTTGATCGTGACGACGACTCACCTCCCATTTGTTGGCTTCTTTTCCGGCAATGATGAAGCTAGCAATGGATGGTCGGGCTGGTTGTTCTCGATTTTGGTTGGTGGTTAGAAGGATTTAGGGGCAACAAAGAGAAGGTGATGATTTGTGTGCAGAAGAGAAGGTGACGGTTGGGTTCAACACTTCTCTGACTAACGAATACGGGAATGGTGGGGGGTTGGCTTTAACTCTGGAAGCTTTAATGAAAAGAGCGAAAGAAAGGAAGGAGAGAAGGTTTGAAAGCTGAAAGGATAAACATTTTTGTCTTTTCAATTTAGTAGGATGTTTCAAATTTTATTTATTTGATTTATGTACAAATTGAATAAATAGTGAAAAAGGCTTTACTATTTGGATGCAAATTAGGTATGCTTGAAATACCCAAGTCCAATTTGGGTATTTTTGGGAATTTCTACCTATTCTTTGGGTGATGTCTTTACGACGGCATTCTCATCTCATATCCATAGCCACAGAGAAATTTGACAGCAGGAGAAACGCAAAGAGGGAAATCCTACACTGCAATCTGCCTAGCCCATTTTGAACCTGTATTCTCTCAGTGTGTGGAAATTGTTTTCCTGTGAGGCGTGCGTCCGCAAGCATCAATGATGATGCCGGAATGTTATAATCAAATTTACAAATATTCTGGAATTCTAGTATTTTTAGGGCTGTCCTGAAGGAATTCATAGGATCAAATCAGTTCCGGAAATTCACACCGTCTCCGATGGAGGGATCGCGGGGAAGAGAGGCAGATATGGAAGAGGTGAAGGCCATGGCACAACAACAGCTGTTGAATCAACAGCAGCAACAGCTACTGCTCTTGCAACAACTGCAGCGCCAGAAGCAACAGGATGCTATCATGTCTCGTTTCCCTTCTAATATCGACGCTCATTTGCGTCCACAGCAGCGCCTTCTGCATCGTTCGCAAAGCCCTAATCCTAATGCTAACCCTATCCCTCATCCTCAAATGCCACACACCAATTCCAATCACCAAAACCCAAATGCAACTATAACAAACGCCGATCCCACTGCTACAGCTGGCAATAACGGCTCATCCTCTTCGAACCTGAACCCGCAGCAACAGCTTCAGAAGGCCAGTCAAGCGAATGCAGTGGAATTGCAGATGGCATACCAGGATGCGTGGCGGATCTGTCATCCTGATTTCAAGCGTCCTTTCTCTTCTCTCGAAGATGCTTGCGAGAGGTACGTTAGACTATGCAACAGGTGTAAATTCTCCTCGGCAATGTTCGGACATGTTTTGCAATTTGCAATCTGAATTTTCATGTGAAAGTCATGAAAAGACGTTTGGTTAATTGCATGTTGAGTGCAGAGGAAGAATTGTAAATTGCTTAACACTATAAAGATAGTCAATTGTTCCTTTAAATTAGCCATCATTCAAAATCAAAAGCTAAATTAATGTGCATTGGCATCCTGACCCTGAATATTTTTGGTTCACTTTACATATTTGAGTAACAAAACTCATTGTGCAACCAGACAATAAATTTAAGACTGAGAAATGTCTGTAGTTATTCAATTCATATATCATATGTAATTGAACATTGTCAATCAGGTATGTTACCACCTTAATGATTTAAGTGTATAAATTCAGCCCTAATGTGGTATTGGAACATAGATCCTGTGTTCGACTATGCTTCCGCAAAGCTTCAAGCTTAATCTTTTAGAGCTGGTGAAAATTTACACAATGATCCTTGTACATGATCGGGAGCATATTTATCTTGATTTTATAAGCAGGTAGGGGATGCTTCTTGATTGATATTCGAACTCAAACTCCACTTCTATACTGGTTAAATATGAACTTATGCCAATGAAAACTGGAGCTACCCATCCCAAATGTGTACCACCTTGACAATCATTTCATGTTTGTGTTTCTTGGTACATCTTAGGAATCTTGATGGATGCCGTGTTACTTGTGTATCTTTCTTTTAGATATTTTTTGCTCTTAACTTTTATTTGATAAAGAGTTTTGCCAACTATCTGGATTGGTGGTTTTGTCAATACTTTTATTATTCTTTAACACAAAAGCTTTTTAACTTAAATATTCTAATTTGGTGGAATTTAAAATTGTCTTCAAATTCAACACATTCAGTATTTGGATTCGGCTCAAGAGTGAAATATTATTTTGTTTTCTGAATTTAAGTTAGATAATGTGTTTGGATTGAGTTTTAAAATTCTTCATTGTTCTAATTAGACCCTGCATATTATATATTGTTAAAGATAGCTAATTAATTGTTTAAAGGTGTGATTTTAATTAAAAAGTGTTCAAAAAGATAATATAAATGTCCCACACGTAGTTTGAGAAAAACAATTGAATTGCAGTTTTAGAGGTAAAAAGTGTTCTGGATTATAAAATGAATATTAGAAAAATTTACCCTGCTGATTCACCTGGGAATTCATTGTTAAGCTGGAGTGTTGGATTCAAAATCTATGACCACTTTATTATTCTTTCCCAGTTAAGTAAACATTAAGTGCATAATTTTGACTTCTTTTCATATTGTGCCTATGGCAAACTATGGGGATTCATTTCCTGCATCATTGCTTGGTCAGGCAAACTGTATATTCCCACTGTTCATTCCTTTCTGTTAATATCTGGGTACATTCATGGCTAACAAGACTTCACTGTGATATGTTGACATAGTCTCATCTTGCAGTACTTCACCAAAGAATTGCAGTGATTTTTAGATTCTTAAGATCTATTGAAATAGCTAATAAGTGAGGGGGCTTGTGTGGTTCTTCAAGAATAAGAACAATCAGTTTCGAAGGGAAAAAGGCAGCTATTTCTGTAGCTGGTATGGTAATTGCTGTGGAGAGAAAAAGAAGAGAAGAAAAGAGGAAAGGGAAGGCCTAACAAAATATAAACCAAATACAGTCCCAATGATTCTTTAACTTACTGCTGAAATGAAGTAGTTCAATGCACTTTGTTGTGGACACATTATTTGGAAAGGAGGCAAGAGGCAATGATTTAGGGTTTCACATTAAGGACAATAATTTAGGGTTTTTCATGGTTATTATTTTTATTAGTTAGTTTCCTATTTCATTATTGTTGTTATTTTTAGGGCATTATTATTTTTAAAGAAGCTTATCGAAATAGGACTGTTGCGGTTGTAACAAGTCTTATCTATTTATAAGGAACTAAATTGAATAAAACCATAAGTCAGGAATTTTAATTAAAAGTATGATATCATCATTCTCTCTTTGAAGGGGAAGGTGCTTGATTCAGATTCCACAATTGCTCAATTCTACGCTAGGAGTCATAGCATTTTGGTATTAGAGCCATACACAGTGGGAGATGACATTAGACAACTCTGACAATAAGAGTTAGCAACTCCAAATTATCCACAATGGAACAATGCCTTGGTGAAAAAGGCTGGTACAGAACCTTCCAGGAAAATTATGAGGCCTAGGGCTTAGTGTCACTAAACCTACAATCATGGGAGGTGAGATCAGCAGAGTTGCAGCTTCAATGATAGATTGACCTGTAACCTCTGATACAAATGAAGTACCACCCACAACGGCACTTGTTGATGGGAACACTTTGGAACATACCCAACCTAGTATTTAAAAAATATATTTTGAGAAATTGAGTGTGATTGGATATGAGAATTGGATACTTAGAGGGTTTTTTTTAAAAATTTTTTATTTTTATAAAAAATCTGAAATCAAATTTACCAAAGAAATCAAAAGAAAACTCAAATACAATCTATCAAAAATATGACAATTGTCTCATGAGGTTAGTAAAAAATTTGAACTTTTAACTTAGAATTTATAAAATTCTCGTACCAGACACTAAATAGCTTGTTCGGCTACTTCCTGTAACTTATGATGGGCAAGAAAGCCCTTTAATTCGGGTGTAAACAATTTTTTTTTTAGAATCAGCAAACACCCAAAGCAGAAAACTTCTGGAAGAACCACAATTATGGTTTTATCGATTGAAGAGAGCTAAAGGATGCTGCATGCCTTGGGCAGAATTCCAAAATAGCTACTTCCAGTGATTTGGGTCACCTGAAAGAAACAATCATATAGGTGATTGTTTTTCACCCTTTGACAAATTGTTAACGTTGAACTCTATTAAAAAGAACTTCGCAAGAGCTGATGGACTTATTCCTGAAAATTTGTATTTGGGGGGGTTGAATTTGGCTAGAGCTTATGAATAAAAACTTGAACTGTAAAATCCTCTCTTCTTGGCTGATAGGTAATCCGTCCAGTAATCAAGCTCCATATTTCAAGCAGTTAATGCAAGTAAAGATGGCAGAGACAACCAAAGGATTATGCTATAATTGTGATCAACCATACTCGGCTACACACTAATACAAAAATCTATGCTTAGAATTAGTAGAAAACTGTGAATATCTTTCTCAAACTTCAGGACAAGCTCTTTTAGCGAAAGGGGAGTAATGTTGAGGCGGCATTATCAGGAAAGGAGGTGAGAGGCAATAATTGAGGTTTCTCATTAAAGAAAATAATTTAGGCTCAATATTATTTTTGTTAGATAGTTTCCTATTCCATTGCTTCTAAATTGGAGACACTAGATATGCTAGCAGTTAACGTGGCAGTGTTAGAAGCACAACACAAAAAAGCTCTTCCTTCTGCATCTAACACTGCAAATAGAGGAAAAGGAAAAGAGCACGCTGCTGAAACTCATGAACAATGTCGACATAGTTAGCATGAGGGTATAGAAGATGAAGGGGAGCAGCTATGGTGGCGGCGCACTCTAAATCAGCTACTCCATTCAAAAATTGAATCACCAAAATATGATACGACATGGCATGAGGGTGCAGAAGATGAAGGGGAGCAGCCATGGTGGTGGCGCATTCCAAATCAGCTACTCTATTTGAAAATTGAATCACCAAAATATGATGATGGGGATCCGGGGAACTGGATTTTAGAAGCAGAGAAATATTTTTGTTATTATCATGCTGGAGGATCTCAAGGTGGATATTGCATCTATGTTCCTTGAAGGGGGATCCCCTAGATTTGTTTCTTGACTCAAAAATGATTGGGCCAGTATTTATTGGGAAGATCTTGTACATGCTTTGTAGGAACATTATGGCCCAGTTGAGTTCCAAAACTCTGATGAGTTTCTCTGCAGCATTAAACAAACAGGTTCAGTCCAAGATTATAGACAAGAGTTTGCACGTCACTCAGCAAGAGTCATAAATTGGCCATATCACTGTTTATTGGGGTTTTTTCTCAATGGGCTACGAGAAGATCTTAAAGTTGATGTTAGAATCACAAGCCTCGTATAGTTTACAAGGCCATGAGTTTGGCTATGGAGTTTGAGTCCAAACTAGGTCCAAGCCCAAGTGGCACGACAAAAGAGCCAAATTGCTCTGCTACAGACAATCCAAACCCTATTTTGTAGTCACCTTTCCCTAACCAAACAGATCTAATGCACCAGCGAATCAGACCTTTATGTCCTTGGGATGCTGAACGACATACTTGCAGAGAAAAAGGTCTGTGATTCCGTTGTAATGAGAGATTTGCACCAGGAAATTGT
Source organism: Parsonsia alboflavescens (assembly GCA_028571225.1). Taxonomy (NCBI): domain Eukaryota; kingdom Viridiplantae; phylum Streptophyta; class Magnoliopsida; order Gentianales; family Apocynaceae; genus Parsonsia; species Parsonsia alboflavescens. The sequence continues at coordinate 722 of JAOXNR010052381.1, read as the reverse complement.
TGTAAAGCCTCATCTCTTTCTCTTATGAAGGTTTCTGAAGGAATTGAACCAGTTGAACTAGAGAATTACAGCCATGAGGAAGAAGAATCAACAGCCTCTGTGACTTAAATTTCTTAATAGAAACTTCTAAGAAAAATGATAGTTTGTTAGGTGGCAAGTTTCCAGACTTCTGCCTTGAGGACAAGGCATATTCTCAAGGGATGTAGGCATAGGAGACCCCACCACTTATGCATTATTTTTCCCATGAGTAGCATAATGCATCCCACTTCTCCACTTTTAGATTCTAGCGGTTTAGGTCTTTGGTAGTTATTTACTGTAATTTCCCTAGTTATGTTTAGATATTATTATAAATACCTTTTAAATGGTCGTCCTCTTGAGGGGACATGTTGTTTTTGAGAAATTGAATATAATTGGAAGTTTTGTCCTCTCCATATGGACAAGTTTGCTGAGAGCTAAGTGTTGAGATTCTTGCACTTAGGTTTCTCAATAGAAATTTCTACTATTTATCATTGGAATTCTCTTATTCTATCAAAACCTTATTGAACTCCAGTTAAATTGGTTTTCAATGGTTTGTGAAAGTTTACCAGTTAAGTTTACTAGTATAGATGTGTTGTCTGCATTCATCATAGTTCTTTTTGCATTCAGTCCTTGATGTCAGCTTTTTGTAGCTAAGTGTTTAGGGTTTAGGTTTTAGGGTTTAGGGTTTAGGGTTTAGGGTTTAG
>JAOXNR010052380.1:0-16726 GCA_028571225.1 Parsonsia alboflavescens | reverse complement strand
TATTTTGGACGGTTAGCTGGTGATGTGGTAAATTTATTTTTTATTTCTCAATTACATTTTTATTTCTTATTTATTTATTTTGTAGTTTACCATCTCTCAGTTCGAATTTGAGTGTGTATGTTTTTTATTTTAGGTTACACCAAATCTGCTTGGCACTGTAGCCATATGCTCAAACTGCTAATGCCTTTGCCTTTTATCTCTGGTGCAAGGGATATTTTCCGGTCTGCACTCATGGTTGGCTCATTCCGTGCAGTCGTCGCCATCCGAGCAAAGTTATCTCTGTCAAGCCACATGTAAATGGACGACATTATCCTAAAAAAGATGGTCTTGTGACTTTCATGTACATAATTAATAGCTTGGTGTTAGGATTTTGACTGTAGGTACTATTTTTGTCGTCCGTAAATTATTCGGATACCAAATTAGTTGAAAGAAAAACTTTGTTTGAGAAATATAGAATGAGGCAAACTTCAGATAGGAAAACGGTAATATACCCTTTTTTATACTTTATATTTTTGTAAAAGGAAAAAATTACCCTAAAAAAAGAGGGTCAAGTGCTTTTCACGTTCATATTTAACTACTTGGTGTTAGGATTTTATAGTGAGTACCATTTTGGTTAGCTATAAATCGTTTGGGTATCAAATTGGTCAAAAAAAAAAAAAAAAAAAAACCTTGTTTGGGAAATAAACAACAAGCCAAACTTCAGGTAAGAAAATGATAATTTACCTCAGAAAATTATATCAAAAGCTATAATTGGTACCCGTTGTTTTGAGTCTTCTGTCAACTTAGTATCCAAACAACTTCTACGCCTACGTGACAACCACATGCTATGTTGATCTAAATATGTCGAAAGGTAGTCGGAAAGTATTAATTTGGAGGCCCTTAAGTTATTTGGTTACTTATTGGTAAAAGAAAATAAACAGCGCGTACCAATTTGACTTTGTACATAAGTTTAGATACCAAATAATTAATTTAATTCAAATTCTAGTCGTATCATTTGAACTTCAAGTTGAGAGGGATTAATGTCGAATTCACCAAAAATATTTTGTCAAATTAAAAAATAAAAATTTAGTTGAGATTTAATTCGAGCAAAACAAGACGATTAGAACATAAATAAAAATTACTAGAGAGAGTTCAATGAAAAATCAAACCTAGTTGTCATCTTTTTCGTTCCAACTTTTAGAATTGTTCCTTGACAATAATAATCAACAACATATAAATATGACAAGATAGTTATAATAAAATAGGATGCCTTAATTTACCAATGTTTCCTAATTTAAACTAAATATGAGAGACTCAACAATTATTCTTTAATTAATAAACAACCTCGCGGATGTGTACAAGATTGAATTTATTAACTGCATTAGTAATTAGGAAAACATATCTCTAGTCATCAAACTCTTGCACCTGAATGTTTTAAACTAGCAAGTTATTCCTTAGGAAATTCAACGATAATTGCTGCTACGTGATAATCTCGAACAATTACAGATTTCAAACAATCACTAATAGTATCACAATCAAATAAATAGCAAGCCTAACTCAATAGATGAAGAAGTAATAATAATATTAAAACAGGAAGAAAAAAAATTCAATCCCAAAAATATGCTGAACAAATCAAGAATAAAAGTCTCACAATTCTTTTAAATCTGGAACATTCACTGATCAACTTGATCCAAGGGACTTAGACTCTCATGGCTTTCTGGAAGCTCTCGAAAGTATAAAGAAAAGGTGAAAATTTACTAGTAAAGAGAATGAGTCCTCCAAAGATAGCCCTAATGGTATATATATAAACTCCTACTTAATTCCTAACTTCTTGCTAATTTACAACTTAACAATCCTTTCCTGAATAATCTCTTCCTGAACGATTCTTGTAGATTCAAGGCCTGACTGATTTTAAAAGCTTTGAAAGGTCTAGTATGAACTTGACTTTCTCATTTAGGTTTAATTTTGCTGCATGACTTTCCGATCAGGTTTTATATCCCTCGTGCCTATGCCTCAGTCGAGGATAGAGCCAGTTTAATCTTTTATATATATATATATATCATTCTGCATCCATCGACTTATATGTCCAACATAAGTAGAAAACCATTCAAAATGGCCATCAATTCAATATGAAATACAAACAATTTAGTGTGTCATTAGGCATTATCAATGTAGTATACAAACTTTCTAGGATACATAACCTTATAACCTTGAATTTTGAGGAATTCCATTGGCAATTTCCGTTCTACCTGCCATCATATACTTCCTTTCTCTAGTTTCTTCATCACCATAGTCATCCATGAAACTCTTCCAGAACCAATATCATTTCCAAACTCTCTCAATCATTTCTTCAATGGAGACGTTTTTCGTTTCCGGGAGGAAAAAGACAAAGAATGACATGATCAAACCCAACCTGAGAAAAATAGGAATATCCAATTCTTGAAAGTGCAACACTGTAATGCTAAAAGAGTCTCCAGAGGAAAAATCTCACTTGGAATTAGTCAATATAATGGCCCCCATGACCATGCAAAAGAACCCACAGATATGAATATTTGGATGACCAAAAAAAATGCAATACCATGGGAAAGGTTGTCCGATGTCCCTTAACTTTGATTTCCAAAATTATGGCTATCAAAACTTGTGATAAGAACATTTGCAAACCAGCTTCGAGCAAGAGTTTTTGTCGGTCGAGTTTGTCTACAAAGCAGATTGACATTAAGTTAAATAGAACAAAGACAGCTCCAATCATAAAAGATGAGTATACATATGCATGACTTCCATATCCTATTGTTTCAAATAAGAGTGATGTGAAAATTGCTATAGCATAGATTCCATTAAGTTGTCAGAATATCTGCAGTCAATAATTTAAAGAAAAGAACATCATCAACATCAAGGAAATGGGATTGAATTCGAAAAATGTTTGAATTAATTTACTCTCTCTCTATCCAAAATTTTCTGTGACTTTAGGATCGAACATCTCATTTCTGATATTGGTTAAAATTTTATTATAATTTGATCGAGTCAAGATAAGATATTTAATTTTAGACAGAAGGAGAAAATGAAAACCCTACATGTAATGCCAATGCAATGACTAAGGTCTGTTTCATCTCATGAGAAGATTCCAATAGGAGTTTCAACTACAAAAAGGGCACCCAACATGAAAAGGCCTAATGGTATTCCAGCTAGTCCCAGTGATAACCTCCATCCCCATCCTCTATTGATTCTGTAATTGTACAAGGAAATGAAATCTCAATCAGCAATTATGCAATAAACAAGAGTTATATAGATATGGAATAAACAAATTATGGAGAAACTATGAAAAAATAAAGGAAAAAAGGACTTACTTTGTTGCTCGGTAGTTGACAAGGTTGGCAAGATAACACTGGTACTTTTGTTGAGTTCGAACAAAGTGATGACTCCACCTCTTATTTTAGTGGGTGCAAACTCTAATAAGAAAAAAGGAACGACATGAACATTAACTTTTGGCGTCACTACATTCAAGATAGTATACTTTTAAAGGTTGAATCATTTCAATAAAATAAATACCCCTCCGGCCCAAGATATAAATCATTTTAGTTTATTTTAGACATAACATATACTCCATCAAATTCATAATATAGGTCATTTTAGACTTTTACACAAACCTTAAGGATACAGGAAACCATGCATTGACTTAGTCAAAATACCAAAAAAATACTTATAAGCAAAACTACATTGGAATGAGTAAAAATACCCTAAGGGATAGATTGAATAAGTAGCAATAAATACTCATCAAAAGTAATTGGACATTTAAGGACCTAACATTTGGTTAGTTTTACGTTTTGTCATGTTGATCCTCAGACAAATAACTATTGGACAACTTGGCCCTTCGAATCCTATTCTTTTAAAAAAGGAAAAAAACCATTAGAAAGTTCAGACAACAGCTTCTTGACCAAATTAACAAGAGCAAATTTAATACTACATTCTTTAATTTGTCAAAAATGGGTATATACTGAATTTTGCTAAGCTAAATTCATGTTTCTGGCCCAACTAAATGCTATTTCTTGCTGAGTCAGAAACCAAAATTTAGCTCAATAGAATTTCAATTAATATTTTTCCCTGACCAATTGAATGGTATGGTATTGAATTTGCCTCAATTAATTTCGTCAGGTGGTTGTTGACTTGGTGTTTTCCAAAAATGCAATTAGAATTACCAAGCTGTCCAATGATAATTTTTTTGAAGACCTACACAGCCAATAATATTAATAATAATAATAAAGAGATAAGGATCGAAGTGTAAAATGACCAATGGTTAAGTCCTTAAATGTCCAATTATTCTACTCATCAAATCTTGTAAAGTGATAGACATTACGAAACAAATTTGAAAGGTTAAAGTGAGATATGTATTTTATATTGGATTTATTATACATCTTTTGTCTTTAATTGTATTTAAATTCAAGGATTTCTAGCCGATTTGGCTCCACAAGTTTGGGTCAACAAACAGTTCGGTCCCTTAAGTGCTTTTTTATCCATAACGGTCCCTCAAGTTTTTACAAGTAGCTAGAATGGTCCAAACCACCAATTTCTGGCCACCCATACAGTGAAGCTTGTCACATGTACTGCACATGAGGGGTAAAATTATCCTTTCATGATTTGTGTCTTCAAGTCAACCACCACAAAACGGGTTAGCGGTTTCGAGGCGGGTGTAACCCATTTTCTTGCAATTAATTTAATTTTTGAACAAATCTTGACCATGAAATTCCAGCACACAATTATGCCCAAACTGTTCTGGTGTGAGAATACTGGGTCTCCATTGGAATTTTGTCTTTCCAACCATCTCGGATAAGGTCCAGTGAAAACCATATCTGAACAATCGTTGATTGCATTCAGTATATCCTCTCCAATCCCATACTACACGAGATGCATCGGCAAAGTTTAGGGCTTCTGGGTTCGATGATGAGTGTTCATGGCTTCTGCCACTACCTCCCCGGCATCTTTGTACCTTTGGTTTCTCTCTCTCTCTCTCTCTCCACAAGATTGTAAGTGGTTTTTACTTTGGTTGAGATGGTTCAGTGTCATTTGACGATGTAATAAACCAAAGCGTTTGTTCTGCAACAAAACAAAGTCATTTCTCAATAGTAGTTCAGTACACTGCTCCGGCACCTGCCGTGGAGGCATCATCAGAGACAAAGGTGGTTGCGGTCATAAAGATAATCTTAAACTGTGGGTTATCCTTGGCTCTATGTTTTCAGGGTTGGTAATTCTTGTTATTCTAGCCATTGTATTTGTTTGTATAAAGAAATGCCGAAGCCATAAAAGGAGACAGAGCATGGAAGTAGCTGCGGATACAAGGGAGCCCTTGTTAATGGTGAATGTAGGATATTCAAGCGCACTGGTGGCTCAAATTTTTTTTTTCTTTTTTTAACCCCAACTTCAAAGGAAAACGATGTCATTTCATGGTGTAATGACTATTTTATACCTCACTTGTAAATTGGTGGTTTAGACCATTCCGGTTATTAGTAAAAACGTGAGGGACCGGTATGGTTGAAAAACAACTTAAGGAACAGAACTATTTTTTGAGCCAAATTTGTGGGATCAAATTGACTAAAAACATTAAATTCAATAGTAGAATATGTTTTTAATGGAAAAAATTACTTATTCTCATATTTGGTTTTGTAGGAATTTAATATTCAAATATAATCAAAGAACCCAAAAAAATGTGAAAAAGGATGGCAATTTCTATTCAAGAAGAAAAATATTCTAAAAGCTAGTATGGAAGATGAGTCAAAGGAGGAGTTTTTATTTGAAAATGTCAATAAGATCCCCAAATCTGTAGACTATATCTTAGAATTTCTTTTGAAAGACTATTTTATTTTTTTTCATACTCCTATTAGAATTTGTATTGTTGTTAATTTATAAATAGGGGTATGTATTGTACCTAGTCCTCAAAAACAAGATGGTTTTTGGAGATCAAATTCATTTGTTGGCCACGAGATTCTAGGATTTCTCTTTTCTATCTTTTATCTTGTGATTTTATGTGAGTTCAAACAATGTTTTATTTGATGGATTTATTGCTAAATCTTTTGTGGTTAAGGTTTTTTGTGAAGACTGAAACTTTTATGAATTTTGTGGTTACTTGATTTTTGTTTATTCAAATCTTGAATCTCTGTTTATTGTTATTACTTCCTTTTAATTCTTATGATTATATGGTCAATAATTGTATGATATAAGATTTAATCTACAAATTGGGAGAGATTAGGTTGAATTGGAAAAAAAAAAAAAGGGATAATAATAACACCTAGTTAAATAGACTAGTAATAGTCTTGATTTCAATTGTGCGGAGTCTAATAAAAAATTTTTGGTGGGTTTCAATTTAGGGAATTCCATAGAGTTTTACGTTATTTCAATAGTTAAAATCATATAGATATATGATTGATTTACTTATTAAAATTAGGAGGTTTTCACTTAGGAATTAGATCTAATCTATATTCGAGAATTCTACTATAAACAAATTCGGAAAATAACATGAACCATGTTCGACATGAAAGGAGTAGGTTAAATCAAGAGTATCTTAGTCCGTTATTATCATTGATTGTTTCTCTCATAAATTCCTATCTTATTTTGTTTATTTTAATTAGACTTGCTCTTATTTTTAGCTCTAAGTTGAATACAAAGAAGAATAATTTACTAGTTAGGTAATAATTCTTGTAGGAATGACACTCTTACTAATTATATATTACTTGGTACCTTTGTATTCTTGCAAATTATACATGACTAAAGCAACTTAAATTATGAAACGAAAAAAGATTGTATTTATTGTTTCTTAATCAATAAAAAAACAACGATTACAACTTATATTGTATAATGGAGATAGTATAAATCTGTTGATGTTGCTGAGGATGTTACCACTTCTGTCCATGTTGGAATTAAATCTTCTGTTCATAAAGGGAAAGCTAATTCCGTAGGTTCTGAAACTACTAGTTTATCTGTTGTTAGTGCTTTAAGTTCAAATTTATACAATCAGAAGAAAAAGACTAAATGGGAATCCATTAAATTCAAGAAAATGAATGAGGAGACAAAAATCAATGAGAAAACTTTTCAGGGAAATGACATGCTGACGAGTGTTGGGATTCATGAAAGTGTTTCTATCTTTTAAATGTACATCGGAAATTTCGTAACTAAATTCTAAGCAAATTTGGATAAGCATATTACTGATCCTACAACTATTTGGTATCATTTCGTTTATGTAAGAAAAAGTTTCGTGGAATTTGGTCCTAAAGATTTAAGTCATGTTTTGAAACTGACTTTTTCCCCCAATATTGTTGGAGCTAGGTTACAAGAATATACAGATATGGATTTGATCACCAGAGTTCTGTCTGCAATTGGATGCCAACAACCAATGTTACATGGGTGAATAGAGAAAAGGCACAATTGTTGTATGCTCTTGGACATTCAAGGAATATCAATTTGGGAATAATCATCTTTAAAAGTATAATTAAGCACAGTTGAACAAGTGCTACTGGTTCTTTATGTTGTTCTAGCTTAATTAGTTTCCTTGTTCTTCATGATAAACCTCATTTAAAGAAAGATGATATTTCAATGCATATTAAGTGCATTGTGCATGTATCAAGTATAATCATGAAAGGATCACGAGATGGTCATTTAGGATCAAATACTGATGATTGTAGTAAAAACAAAGAAGTCCAAGAGGTCCAAAATTTGATGTAGCAGTCCAAGATGCTACAACAAAATCACTTGTTGCGGATGTTGACAAGATCAAGAAGAAATTATAAACTGTTGAAGGAAATTTGGACAGTGATCTTAAACTTGTGCAGAAACATTTTTATGATGATGAAACTTTTGCATAATTGGATTCTATTTGCACAAAAACCGAGGGAGTAGGCAGCAAGCAAGGCAAGGACATTTTATTATTTCTGGAAACAATGAAAAATGAACAATTTTGACTGGCTTCAAGCCAGGGGGAGTTATTTCTGAACAATATTTTTACTTTTGGTACTTTGGATGATTGTATTACTCATATTTATTTTATTAGTAATTATTTCCTTTTTCTAGATGGATATATGTTGTGTGGAAATCATTATGAAGATTGAATAAAATCCAATAAATATGTGAAAGAACTTGCTGCAAAGGTTTTGTATGTGTCAAACATTGCCAAGGGGGGAGATTGTTGAGGTCAAAAACTTATTGGCCTAACTGTTTCAAGTTGCAATCGAGTTCAAAGTTACAATTGGTGAAAACAATATAGTTCAATCACAACGAAATTTTCTAAGCGTGAATTATTCAGATAGTATTTTAATTAAGTTCAAACTTTTGTAATTGTTAAGATATTTATCTAGATAGATTGCCTAAATATTTGTCACTATCTAGAGATTGAATTTAAATATTAGTATAGGATGTCGAAGATCAAAGATATTTGAAGACTATTTATAGGACATCAAGCAACAAGTTGAATGCAATCGAGTAACAACAAAATATCCTACAAGTACCACAACTCTGAGAACTGATCTCACATTTCTAAAGGTAATCACATTCAACAAAAATCAAGTTCTTGAAGCTTAATTCAAAAAACATCAACATTGTTCATCAAAGCATCCTTTGGGAAAGAGGAGTCTTAATCAACTCAATAACCAGTTCTTTGGGAGAAAGAACTTTGTCTAGATCAGAAGGATTCCAATATTGAAGAATAGGGGATTTGTAATTGGAAGATGTTGATTGAATTCACAATAATTCAATCAAGATTTCCAAAACCTCATTGCAAACTTATATTGGATTCCAGGTAAATGCGCCCCAGATAGGCATAGCCAAACTAGGTCTACAAACGTGGCATGTTAAGTACTCTTTTCTATTTCCGCACTGTTTATACTTTTTATCTAACAAATTACAATCTTAAGTAGAGTTACAATAGTGAAAAATGTTACAACTCGTAATGGCTTCTATCTTCTTCCTAGCACTCACATGTTACTTCAAGGAAAGATTTCTTCACCTCACTTACTATATGTGATTTTGAAGTTTTGAAGATGTGTAATAGTGGTTTGTCAAAAGTGGAAGGAATTGGAACTGTGAACTTGAAAACTGCAAATGGCACTACATTCACTTGCAGAGATATCAAATATGCTCCAAACATTCGTCGAATCTTATTTCATTTTGGAAGCTTGATAGTGAAGGTTACTGCAATACTTTTTGTGATGGCCTATGTAAACTCAGTAGAGGTTCTTTGGTTGTAGCTCCCGGAAAGAAGTGTTCAAATTTTTACTTAATGCAAACTTTAGATGATGTTGATTCTATTAATGAAGTGGAGTGTAGGAATTCAAGTTGAGAAGCTTTGGAATGTGTTCACAATTGAAGACTTGTATGAAGATTTAGAAAGTTTGAATACATGTGCAAAAAAGTTTTAAATGTGTCAAAGAAAACAAGAAAACAAGCCTCACTAAAGCAAGAAAACAAGGATAAAACAGGATTGTCCGATGCACCATTCAATGATGTAGCCGGCACTAGCTTCAGAAGACCAAGCATGGTCGTGGTTCTGGGGCTGTCTGGAGTCAAGTGTGGTCCACTATTCAGCGTCGGATAAGCTACAACCAAGTTGCCTATTTTCTAGACTTCTTTGGTTTTTCTTGTAATTTTTGTTATTTCCTAAGTGTATTAATGTTTTTGAACCCTTAGCACGAATTATATAAATATATATATACACGGAAATGTTATAGAGTGTTACGGAGTAAATCTTATTGAGTGTTTCAATTAAATCTCTAACGATCAAAGTTAAAGGTCAACTATCTTATTTTTTAAAAAAAATAAATTAAAATTTAATCAAATACCCCTAGTGTTTAGTTTATAAAAAAATTTGAAAAAAATAATTTTTTATAGAAGACTTTATTTTCCTTAACAAGTAACAGTTAAGTTAAACCGTTATAAACTAATTGGAGCACTCTATATAGTGTGCTCCGTAGCACTCTATAACATTACACTAAATATATATATATATATATATATATATATATATATATATATATATATTATAAAAATAAAAGTTCATCCTAACAATTGTCATCCTCATCCTAAATGAAACTAAGAAGTCATAAGTTAACAAACAACCAATATAATTAAAATTAACAACTCGTATACTTAAAAAACAACAACCCATAATGTTTCATAAACCAAATCACACTTTTATAAATTTGTCCCTTTTTTTTTGTTATTTTAATGTTTAATTTAAATAAATCGACTACAGCCCTTTTTGAGGACATAGCTTTGGCTACTATTCTAATATGAATATGTCGGAATTAATCCCCCCCCCATATCTTCAAAATTCAATAACACGCCTTTGGAACTGGGAAGTGTTTCTTGGATGATTCTTTGGAATCACCAGCCGATATCTCTGGGTGTCACTGTCTTCAATTTTAGAGGAACCAAATGAACAAGAAAACCCCTCTTTAAAACCGAAAAAAAATTATCAAACCTAACCACGATGCTTAGTGTCAAATGATTCGAAGGAGGAAATACCCATAGTATAGGGCAAATAGGAGCAGGAATAAGACCCATAATTTTTTTTTTTTTTTAATATAATAAACTTAAAATGATAATTTTACCTTGAGAGTAATGGCACATAAATTAAATCTAAATTTTATCAGTCAAAATTATGGAATTTCACCGTGGAATATGATGATGGGAAAAAATAAATAATTTAAACTTTATTATTATTTGTATAAAATTATGAAAATATTGAATATGATTATTTCAAAGAATCATAAATACTTTATGAATATGATTCGCTAATTTTCCCTTTTTTTTTTTGACTCTCACCAGACTCTTCATTAGTAGTCTCGCCGACCAAATCTTACCGCCAAATGATTCCCTTCCATAATTCATCTACTGGCTGCAGAGATGATCTTTGATGATGAATTTGCTTCAAGAGTTGCCAAGGCTCTCATTTTCGAGGCCAGAAAATTTTGAGTGCATCGACTGCGTCACATTACATCCATATAGCAGTGTCTTTAGGGATATATTCAGCGGTAAACTTGACAAAATTTAATATGGTGTCAACCTCACATCCGTACGTAGCATGTGATCTAAAGACAAGAACATGTGTAACTCTTATTTAATGGGATTCACCATTTTATATACCGGGTGCAGCTTTAAATTTTTATTGGTTTCAAATTTCTATACTAATTCTAGTTAGCTGCTAGATCATATATTAAAAAAAGAATTATTGTACATTTCAGGGTTTAACTTTTCACCTTTTGGAAGCTTTGGACTTTAACCCTTTTTTTAGTAGATATTTTCTTTTCAAAAATCATTGGATTTTAAAGCATATTCTAGTGAATTGATGAAGTAAAATAACAATAATGCTCTTTCTATTTTAGTCAAATTGTTATTAACTTCAAAATCTAATGATTTGTTTTTTAAAAACTCCTATCGAAGGGATCAAGATATCCAATAAAAAATTATTTATGGGTGAAAAAGGTAAAAAAAATTTATCAAGGACTAATACTTTCAAAAGGTGAAAGGTTTGAGTCTGAAATATACAATAATTCTAAATAAATAAATGAAACTCTTATCTCATCATCTGCTTCCTTTGGCCGGTCATCTGCCTTGCCGGAACTTCAAAAGAAATTCAAACGGCAAAAAAAATTTCAGCTCCTATGCAGAGGTAAAACAAGATGGAGAACATTTTCTTCTTCATTCAACCACCGGTGTCTAGTTCTCTCAATGTATTCAATTTTAGCAACCGATTTCAAAATTTTTTTCCTTCGTTTGATTGTTCTAATTCTACGAGTAGTTCGAATTCATCGACGGCGAGGGCGATGTCTTCTCAGTCGTTTCTGTCCTTCGGTTACAAAACATAGACTTGTCAATTCTATAAAATCAAAGGCTGCCTAGGCTGCAATTTCTTCGGACCTGCAATTGATGATAAGAAAAAGAATGTCGTGGCGAAGAAAAAGAAGAAGAATTACAGAGGAGTAAGACAGAGACCTTGGGAAAATGGGCGGCAGATATAAGGGATCCTTGGAAAGCGGCTGTCAAATGAGATTATTATTTTGTTCTTCTGATAAGATCAGTGGTAAGAACAATAATTGCAGCACAAATTTTTGCTTCAATAATAAGAATAATGCTGGTGGAATTGGGTTTGAGTTATTAAGGGTAAAAAACTTTGAAGACAGTAGAAGACATGAAATAAGTAACACAATGCAAAAACAAAGTGATCCTTTTTATTTGATGATTCAAAAAGCACATTGCATAAAACATAACAGAGGAACAAGTTAATAAATAGCTAAATTAAACAACTAAACTCCTAGAAAATAGAACACTATATGATAACATGGGATCATGATCCCACTAAAAAAGGATCACTAATGACGGTTCCTACAATCAAGGAACTTACTAAAAAATCATCAAGACCACTTCCGACTTGCTGTTAGTGGTTTGAATCACATTCGTAACATCCCTTCTTGATTCAAGCTCCCCCATCCCAAGCTTACTTCTTAGGTAAACAAATCTGGAATATGACAACGCCTTTGTGAAGATGTCAGCAACCTGATCATGTGACCTGCAGAACTTCAAGCTAATTTCCTTCTTAGCTACTAGCTCTCTTATAAAATGATTCTTTATTTCTATATGCTTAGCTTGACCATGAAAGATGGGGTTTTTTGTCATAGCTATAGCAGAGCTACTATCACTGTGAATTTCAATTGTCCCCTCTTGCTTCATAAGCAGGTTGCCTCGCAAGATGATAAGGCAACCGTAGATTGCTTTTTTGATCTCCATGTGACTACACTTGATCCAAGAGTTAAGCAAAACCCTGTTGTATTCCTTTTATCAACTAATGAACCTGCCCAATCATTGTCGCAATAACCTTTCAGTTTCAGAGATTTAGTTTGACAATACCAAATCCCCAGTGCTAGAGTTCCTGCGACACACTTTAACAGTCTCTTAGCTGATCCATAATGGTGTTTTGTTGGTTTGTGCATAAACCTTGATATCAAACTCATCGCTAACATAATATCCGGCCTTGTATGCGTCAGATAAATTAAACCTCTAACTAAACTTCTGAATTTTTGCTTATCAATAGCTCCGGACCCATCATCTTCTTGAAGTTTCTCATTCACATTCATGGGTGTTTCTACTGCATTGCACCCGTTTAGGTTGAATTTCTTCAGAAGTTCCATTGCTTACTTCCTTTGAGCTATGAAGATCCCCACCCTACATTACCTTACTTCCATTCCCAAGAAGTAGTGAAGCCTGCCCAGATCTGTCATGTTAAACTTCTACGTAATATAGCTTTTAAATTCTGGGATTAAAGAGCTGTTAGACCCCACATATATCATATTATCAACATACAAACATACTAATAAAAAATCATACTCCCCACAGCTCTTAATGTACATTGTTGGCTCATTTTCACTTCTTTTGAAGCCAAATAACAGAAAATATGTATCTATTTTCATGTACCATTCTCTGGGAGCTTACTTAAGCCCGTATAAGGCTTTCGTTAGTTTGTAGACCTTATTTGGACTCTCTTGATTAACAAACCCATCAGGCTGAGCTACGTAAACTTCCTCACTTAGTTCTCCATTAAGAAAAGCAGACTTGACATCAAATTGATAAACACAAAGCTTGAGAAATGCTGCTAGTGATAGTACCACTTGAATTGTTTCAAACCTTGCCGCAGGAGAAAAGGTTTCTTCAAAATCTATCCCCTTTTTGTGAGTAGCCCTTCACCACTAGCCTTGCTTTATGCTTAAGTAGAGTTCCATCTGAATTTTATTTGGTTTTGAATACCCATTTCAAACCTATGACTTTCTTATCCTGTGGTAGATCACCCAAACTCCAGGTTTCATTCTTCTCAATTGCTGACATTTCCACCTTCATTACTAGTCTCCACTTTGACTTCTCTGCTACTTCATCATATGAGGAGGGTTCAGATACGTAGAGAGCAAGTGTGCAAGACTCATAGATCTCTCTAAGTGACCTGAACTTCCAAGTGGTGTCTCACCATCATCGTCATTGTCTTTATCTCCATCTGCAGAACCTGCACCACTAATAAATGAATTTGAGCTGCTGCCCTGGTGAGTTGAGTTCGTGCCAATTGATCTACCCACTGAGTTTGAACCATCTGGACTCGTGACTGAATTTGATTCTGATGTGGTCATGCTTATCGTTTCCCTGCTATGTACTTCTTCACCATCTTCGATCTGAAATACAGGAGCTTTTCTTGCCAACTGTTTTCCTCATTGAACACTGGGTTCGTGCTTATAATCACTTTACCAGATGTTGGATTATAGACCCTATAAGCCTTAGTTTGTGAGCAAAAACCAATGAAAATGCACTTAATTGATTTTCTCTCTAGCTTATGTCTTTCATGTGCATTAATCAATACATCCAAAAATTTTAAGATGCTCAACTGAAGGTTTTCTACCTGACCAGGCCTCATAGGGAGTTTTGTTAAGAACAGCTTTTATTGGTGAGAGATTAATCAAATAAAAGGCAGTAGTCATTGCCTCGCCCAAAATCTATAAGGTTGCCGTTTACTCTTTAGCATACTTCTTGCCACTTCAATAATTGTTCTGTTCTTTCTCTCTGCTACTCCGTTTTGCTCTGGAATGTAGGATGCAGTCAGCTCTTCGTGTATTCCATGCTTTTCACAGTATCGATTATATTCTCCAAATGTGAACTTTCCTCCTCTGTTAGTGCACAATGTCTTCAAGTTGCTGCCCTTATGCTTTTCCACAAGAGCCTTGAACTTGACAAATTCCTTAAAGGCTTCTGACTTAAATTTGAGGAAATACACCCAGCTCATTCTACTGTAATCATCGACAAATAGTAAAAAATATTCGCTGCCACCTAGTGACTCAGTCCTCACCGGGCCACACAAATCAGCATGTACGAGCTCTAATGGCTTAGTTGCTCTCCAAGATTGACCAACAAGGAACGGCCTCTTGCTTTGCTTCCCATACATTCATCCCTCACATATTGCCTCAGCCATTTCAATTCGTGGAAGACCTCTCACCATCTCCTTTTGATTCAGCACCTCAATCCAGCTATGTCTAGGTGATCATATCGAAGATGCCACAATTGAGAGGCTTTCTTCGACCTAATGACCATTGCGTGACTTTCCAATTTACTGAAAACCAAGGGGAACATGTGGTTTTCAACCATATTTACTTTGGCCAAAACGTGACCTGTTGCTTTCTCAGTAATACTGCAACATGCTTCATCAAATAAAATAGTAAAACCACTGAGACAGACTTGTCCCACACTCAAGAGATTATGGGCCAACTCTGGAGCCTATAGAACATTAGAAATGTATAGGGTAAAATTTCATTATCTAAGTGTATTTGATACCATGCTTTTTAAGTTTTATGGATACGTACTCATAATTTTTTCCTTCATAAAAACAACCAAGGTTATATGTTGCAAAAGAGAGAGGAAAAAAGAAGGAGCAATTTTATTTTAATATCAAAATGGATAAGCATTTTAAAATTTGATCGAACTTTTAAGTTGTTTAAATTTTAATCAAGAGAATATTTTTTTTAGACTCTACTACTACTGAAATTGACGAGCTAAACAACTCGTATCAAAAAATAAAATTTACAAGTCATTCATCATTCGATACGAATTGTCCTTTTAAAATCCGAAACGTTCCATATCCAACCTTTTCAAGGGTTGTTTAGATATGAAAGAGCGCGAAAATGACTATATTCTAAAAGTTTTAAAGGAATGATCATTTTTTAAAATGGAGTTTTCAAAATGATGATTTCATGCAATTTCCAAGAAAAAGAAATTTACACCATGTAGAAAGATAAGGAGACATTTTCATTTTTATCAAAATTAAAACAGTAATTTCATATTTATCCAATTCTTCACAACATTTCACAATTACTCATATCTAAAACTAACTTTTCATTCTATACCCATTTTGACTTTTAGTTAAAATAAAAAATCAAAACATAACATTTATTCTCCTTTAACATGTATTTACTATCTTACCCTTAAGCATTCAACACACTCAACCGAACCCAACTACCGGTAAAATGAATTGAAGAAACTACAACTAACATCATTCATTTGATCAGAAGTTTTGAACCATAGCTGAGAAAATTGTTCAAAGAACCATTCCTTTATAGGAGAGAAAGAAAAAAACTAACTTTTTATTGTGTTTGGTTGTTCATTTTTGTTTTCCAAAATCAAGAAGACAAAGGTAGGGGCTGTTCGAAGGTACATTGTTCGGTTTGTTTCTTTGTTATTTTTTTTCTTTAGTGTTTGGAAGCCTGGGTTTGATCGTTCTGTGTTGTTTATCTAGGAGAAGGAAGGAAAGAAGGTAGGATTGCTGAGATTTCTATCGAAGTGAGTAGATTTCGAGATCTGAGAGGAGGCTTTTGAGACACGAGACAGATATATTTCAACACCTATATAAGTGATTTCGAGACAAGAGAGGAGGTTTCCGGGACAAGAGAGGGGACTTCGGAGACACACGTTGGGGATTCAAGACAGAGGATTAAGAGACATACAGTGAATTTGGGATTTCGAGAAACACACATCTAAACTTCGAGACAGGGGATTTCAAGACACAAATAGAGGATTTCGAGACATATATAGTTGATTTCGAGACATAATGTAGAAATGGATTACATAAGGATTACTGTTCACGAGGGTTCTTTAGATGGAAGGGTGTGTGCACTAGTCGTACCCTCCGATGTGAACTATGAAGATTTGAGGAGAACTATAGCAAACTTGATGAAGATTGACTTAA
>JAOXNR010052379.1:0-16729 GCA_028571225.1 Parsonsia alboflavescens | reverse complement strand
GCCACCTAGCTTCTCCCCAAAGAATGCCACGGGCCTTCCTTCCTGACTCAAAACCGCTCCAATCCCGACTTTGGAGGTGTCACAATCTACCTCGAAAATCTTCCCGAAATCTGGCAAAGCTAGGACAGATGCACTGGTGAACTTGTCTTTGATCTCCTCAAATGCTTGCTGAGCCTCCTCAGTCCATGTAAACTCCTTGGCGTTGTATAGGTCCGTCAATGGGCCCATAATAACACTGAAATTCATGATGAATTGCTTGTAAAAACTAGCCAAGCTGTGAAATGATTTGACCTCTGTGACATTTCGTGGTTGAGGCCATTCTCGGACTGCTTGAATCTTCGATTCCTCAGGAAATATCTCTTTGGCCGAAACCATGAATCCTAGAAATACAAGGCTATTTGTCATTCACTCACACTTCTTGCGATTTGCAAATAAACTATGCTCCCTTAGAGTTGTTAGAATCAATCGTAAATGCTTTATATGATCCTCATCTGACCGACTATACACCAATATATCATCAAAATAAACAACGGCAAAGCTATTCAAGAAAGGCCGAAGTACCTGATTCATAACCCTCATGAACGTGCTTGGTGCATTGGAGAGTCCAAATGGCATCACCGTCCACTCAAATAATCCGTCTGCCGTTTTGAAAGTTGTCTCCCATTTGTCTCTTGGCTTGATCCTTATCTGATGATATCCGCTCTTCAAGTCAATCTTCGAAAACACTGTCGCCCCACTAAGTTGATCCAGCATGTCATCAAGTCTCGGAATTGGAAATCGATACTTGATGGTGATTCGATTTATCGCACGACTGTCTACACACATCCTCCAACTTCCATCCTTCTTTGGCACCAACAAAGCTGGTACGGCTCACGGACTGACACTCTCCCGAATGTACCATTTATCAAGTAGCTCGTTCACTTGGTGCCTCAATTCTTCATGTTGTTGTGGAGATAGTTCGTAATGCACCTTGTTTGGTAGGACAGCTCTCGGAACCAAATCAATCTGGTGCTGAACATCACGCATTGGGGGTAATCCTGGTGGCAACTCCTCTGGTAGTAAGTCATTGAACTCCATCACGACTTCTTTCACCTTTTTCGGGATTTTCTCCTCTTCTTTCTGCTTTGCTAATCCTGCCACCGTGGTCGAAACCATTGCAAAACAAACCTCGGCTTCACCAATCTCTGCCTCAAACTCCTTGCGGGCTACACAGATAATAGCCTTCTTTCCTTTTGCAAAAGAATCCCGTATTGGTTACAAGACCACCTTCTTACCTCCTCTGTTAATGGTATAGCAATGCGTAAATCCGTCATATACCACCTTGTTGTCATACTGCCATGGTCGCCCTAGCAGTAGGTGTGTGGCATCCATCAGCACCACATCACAATAAATAACACAAGTATACTACGACCCAATCGAGAATTCTACCCTGCATCTCTGATCTACCAGCACTTCTGTCTCGTTGTTCAATCAACCGAGTTTATAGGGCTCAGTATGTGGCTCCGTCTTCAAACTTAGTTTCTAAACAGCTTCTTGTGAAATTACGTTTTCACAACTTCCTATGTCTATGATTACTTTGCAGACTTTCCCTCCAATGGTACAACGGGTACTGAAAATATTCCGACGTCTTCAATCCTCATCAGCCCATGGAGTTAAACAAATTCGACATAGAACCAAGCTCTTTCCTCTTGCATCTTCTGGTGCCACGACGTACTCTTCCTGCTCTACCATCTCAGCATCTTCGAACTCTCTGACATACTCCTCTACGATTCCTTCCTGGATCAGCAATTGCAACCTTAGCCGGGGACATTCATAAGCATAATGACCCTTCTGTTGGCATCGGTGGCAGATGATATTTGCTTTGTTAACTGGTGGGCGCATCTGTTGCTGCCTCGGTCCCTGGCTCAATTGCCCGGAACTTCGTCCCTGTTGGGTAGGCGGATTGAAAACTTTTGACAAAGAAGATGACGCTGGGCTGTTGGCCGTCGGATTCCGTGGAAGAGTAGGGTATCCTCTGCCGAATGCTACTCCCCTGCTGCTAGCTCGCTTCAAGCTCTCTTCCACCACTCTCGCCTTTGTCTGTGCATTCGTAACGTTACTGAAAGAATGCACTTGTAGGGCATCCTGGATGGCCCGGTCGGAGGCCATGTAAATAGCAAGCTACAAGTTGCTCCTGTGTCTCACGGAGTTGATTTCGTGCTATCAGTCGGTAAAATTCTAACGTGTATTCTTCTACACTTTTCGTCCCTGGCGTCAGACTCTGTAAATTTTGAAACAAGGTCTGACGATAATTGAATGGTAAATACTCTTGTCGCATTTCTCTCTTCAGTTTGTTCCAATGGTCCACAACGGGCATTCCATCCAAATACCGCTGATACCGAAAAGATTGCCACCATGTTGCGGCTCTGTCTTTGAATCTGATTGCGACCAGTCCTAGCTTCTTGTCCTCAGTTACTTCTCGCAACGAGAACAATTCATCCACGGTGCTCAACCAATCCAAAAATTCTTTTGGTGCCAAACTCTCGGTAAACTGGAAATCTCAGGTTTAATTCCGGAATCCCATCGTGACGCATGATCCACTCTAGCCGCCACCGCCGCACTTGTCGACGCTGTCGCCGCCGCCGTGTGCAATTAGCTATCCTGTGGGTTGCTCAATGTTCTGCTCTGCTGGCGGATTCTCGACTGCCATCCGTTGCAGCATCTGATGAAGAATTTGCATCTGTTGGTCCTGTCGTTGTTCTTGTCTATCCTGACGCTCAATGAGTCGCTGCATCTCCCATTTGCGATCTACTCGGCTGCTGCGCAATTCTTCCAAAATCGTGGCTATGGTTATATCAACTCCTGACATGTAGATCTAATCTCTAATACCTATTGATGCAAAACGGAAACTATGGTGGGAAAGACAGAACCTCAACCGCAATCAACTTCACTCGAAAGTCTTTTATAGGAAAGGGCGAATCAAGAATGAAACGACAATATTCTTGAGACACTATAATAATCGAATTTTATTGAATGAGAAAACTCAAAGCTTCAAAAACATCAAAGTCTGAAAAGACTCAAACAAAAACGGCAATAAATAAACCCTAAACCTAAACTAGGAAGAATTACGAAAAGACCCCAAATGTTTCTAAAAATTACAGAAAACTAGAAAAAGGCCCAAAAGTCCATCCAGATGACCCGGGATGGCCAAAAAATGGCTTTGTTCATGGCATAGCCGTGAGTATTACTCCCTGGACCCCCCCAAATCGACTTGTCGAATTTGAGCCCATTTTGACTCTTCCACAACTTTTCAGTTTTTTACGTTTTGGCCCCAAAAACTTTTCCGATGAACTCGAATTGCCTTGAAACTTCTCCTGCAGCCTCTTGGACCTGCGTGGGCCCTCCTGAATATCTTTGTGGGCCAGCTCTGCATCACTCTTCTTTGTGTTTTAGGCAAGTTTAGATGGTTAGACAAGTCTCTAATCTTTCTTAGGGCTTCTTAGAGTTGAACCTACAAATAATTCTCTAATTGTAATTTGCTAAGAAAAACTTATTTGACAAATACTTTTCAAACAATTGAGATAATCCTTTTGGATTAAACACATCTTTTCTTGGGTGTTCATGTAATAGCTCATCCAGGGTTCTTAGTGAAACTCTTGAGATCTTTAGTGCTTAGCTTGAGTAATTGAGCTGAATTGACGGGAGTTCAATCCATTAGATCATATAGGAAAACATTATCGGGAATGGTTCTATCTTGAACCTCTTGTATGAAGTCTTGGGTAGACCTCAAATTGGTGTGTGTATTCAATTGATTGATGAATGAAGTTTTAATTTCAAATTTGAGACCCCCTTTTCAAGACCGAAACCCAAATTCATAGGAGATCGAAAATCCCCTTCTCAAGACCCAAGCCCCTCTCAAGTCTTGAAATCCTCATTGCAAGGCATGAAATTCTTCCAAGTGGACCGAAATCTTTGCAATCCCACATTCCTTCCTTCCTCCTACTACTACAGAAATCTGCTCCGAAAAACCAATGCAAAACGAACAAACCCAGGCTTCTGAACACCAAAGAAAAAAAAAAAACAAAGAAACAAACCGAACAATGTACCTCCAAACACCTATTACCTACGTCTTCTTGATTCAAGAAAACAAAAATTGCCAACTTAATGACTGAACATAATAAAAAGCTAGTTTTTTTCTTTCTCTCCGACAAGGGAATGGTTCTTCGCGTAGTTTTCTTAGCTATGGTTCGAAACTTCTGATCAAATGACTGATGTTAGTTGTGGTTTCTTGAATTCATTTTTATAGCTTGTTGGGTATGGTAGTTGTGTGTGGTGAATGTTAAGGGGTAAGATAGTAAATACATGTTGAAGGAGAATAATTGTTATGTTTCGTTTTTTTCTTAACTAAGAAATAGTCAAAATGGGTATCGGATGAAAAGTTAGTTTTAGTTATGAGTAACATGTGAAATGTTGTGAGGATTTGGGTAAATAGTAAATAATTGTTCTCAATTTGGGTAGTGAAGGAGCTCGAAAGTAGCCAACGAGTCACCCTGTACCGCAATGGCATCTGTGATCACAACTTGAGAAGAATGGGAAGGGGTCACCGGAGTGGGTTGTCGCTCGGGGAAGAGTTCCGATTTGTAAGTTAGTATCCTAAGAGAGAAATCTTGTGTAATTAACTCGAAAAACACTGCCCTTGTCCGTAGACTGTTTCTAATTTGATTATATACAAAAAATGAAGCCAGCTACCTCTTTGATCGGGGTTCTTCAATTACATGACAGTAGCCAATTAGGATAATTGTGTGATCATATCGTATCCCTTCAATTGCTCCTAGTATCATGGAGTTTCCCTAGGTGTGGATATCTTGATATTCACGTCTCTGGTCGAGAGCTACAAGCTCACTAACGGCCTTTGGACCAACTTCGCGACTTGCCCGTGGATATCGAACGTCTCGACTATCTCTTTTGGGAGGTTGTGACGAGTGATTAAAGACTCTAGGAGGGTGTTAGGAGCTGCGCACAGTTGGTCGTGACATGGAAGATGTATGAGACGGATTGGAGCTCACCGGGTCGAAGACCGTGGTCCAATGAGACCTCTCTTGAGCTCTTGTTTGAGGTCGGTGACTTGGAGGTCGATGGTTGGAGGTTTCTGCACACCTTTCCTCTCTGACTTGTGAGTCTGACTTTTTGGGATTGAGGTCAGGGCTTTTAGCCCATTTGGGTTGACTTATCCGAGTCCTGCCCGTTTCTCCCATCACTATCCCCCTTTAGGTCTAGCGAGCTTAAAGGTTGTGGCACCTAAATTACCATCCTTAAATCGCGAACTCTGAAGGGTTGTGCCGTTTTCTCTGTAATGGCTATTTTTTGGAAAAGACGTGCCTCATCCGTTTTGGCAGTTGCCTCGATTCCTGGCGTACTAGATCCTTTTCGGCAACCCAAGAGACTCCTTATCTCATATAAATTAGGAGCCCTTTGAAGATTTTAGGACTTACCTAAACTCTTTCTTAGCTTGCGAGAACTTTTTTCATAGCGCTTTCTTTCTGCAATGTCTTCTACTTCTTTTCTCAAATTTCTTTTCTTTCTCTATCAGGCAAGTGACTCAGAGCCCAAAACAACTCTCTTCCTAATTCTCCAAGGAATTTTTAAATGACTAAGTTTTCTTTTCCTTTTAGTGCTTTCTAGAAAAGTTTCATCTTTTCCCCTTTTCTAGTCAAAAATGTCGTATGAATCCTCTGCGTCTAGCACTCCCTCTCTCCATTCATGAGAAGTAGCGCATCCTTTTCCCCCTGTTGAGATTTAGAATGGGGTTTTTCATTTTCCCCCAGTTTTTGTGAGACTACCCTAGAAAAAATTATGGTTTACTGGCCTTTTGAATTGGAGATCTTCTCCACATCTTCTTTAGGACCTAGTGAAATTTTTCAGATTAGTGGGGAGAGGGTATTGGAGAGAGGAGGCATAGTCGCTGCTGAGGAGGGTGAGTAGTCTTGTAGTCGGCGTGATGGACACAGTCCTTCACATTGACAACCTCAGAGGAGGTATTCTTCTGCCCCATCTGCACCCTTTGTTTTTGGACATTGCTTACTTTTGGGGCTTCCCCATAGCCCAACTTGTTCCCAATTATGTACATTTAGTGGTCACGTTCATCACAACTTGCCATCCATTCCGAGTTCTAGTCTCACTGGAGCTCTTTAGGTGCTTCTTTAAGGTCGGTATCTTCTCGGTACCAAGGAACGCCTGTATAGGGTACCTTCAGCTCAACCCTCGGTATAAGTTGGTAGGTCCTTTCCAATCCTCTACTGGGGATTGGAGAAATTCTTTCTTTTTTCGTCGGACTTCCTAACAACCTGATCCAGTCCGAGCCTTATCTGGACTAGAATATGAGTCAGCCTTTTTTCAATGAGATCCCTATCCTGAAAAGTGAACAGGAGAGGGGCAGGGCCATTTTAATTGAAGTGGGAGGGTTGCTTTCATCTATGGAGTCAAGGCTACCCCTAGAGCTTTACTGCTTGTATTTTTGATCAGGCTTTGTCGAGCGACCAGGCCAGTCCCTTGTCTCTGACCTCGTGATATGGCGACTCGGTTGAGCTTGTCTTGTAGGTCATAACCCCTTCCATTATTTAGGGTTTCCCTCAGGTTGGTCTTAGGCAGGACTTTCCCCCCTGTGATCTTTCTTGAGCTCGACTTGTATCTCGACCTTCTTCATTAGGCCGGAGGTTGTTCCTTGGTTCTGAAGGAGGGCGTTGGTCAGGCTATGCACGAACCCCTTGATCTCGGGGCAGTTACATCGCTCTCTGGGATGGTATAGGAGTGCGACTTGTTGACATGTAGTCTCCTAGTCCTAGTTTTAGCCGCTCCTAGTGATTGATCGACCCTGGATTATTATTATTGTTCTCTGTTAGAGGCGGGTCTTCTGGCACTACTTGTCCAGTAAGTAATTGCATTCTGCTTGGCTGTCTGCCACAGCATGGTGGTTGAACTTGCATTGGTTGTAATTGTGTCTGCCACAGCATGGTGCTTGTTTATTTTTTTTGTGTAGGGAAGAAAGCTAGGCTTTAGAATGTGTTTCTTCTCACAAACGACGCCAGAAGTGATGGAGCTCAGAAGTAGACTCTGGGTCACCCCGAACTGCAATGGCTTTTGTGATCACAAGTTGAGAAGAAAGGGAATCGGTCACCAGAGTAGCCTGTCGCTCAGGGAAGAGCTCCGATGCTTAAGTCAATATTCTGAGAGAGTAATCTTGTGTGATTAACTCCAAAAACACTGTCCTTTTTCATAGACTATTTGTAATTCGATTATATATTAAAAATTAAGCCAGTTACATCTTCGATTAGGGCTCTTCTATTACGTGACAGTAGACTATTAGGATAACTGTGAGATCATATCATATCTCGTCAATTGCTCCTAGTAAAGTGGAGTTTCCCTAGGTTTGGATATCTTGCTATTCATGTCTCTGGTCAAGAGCTACAAGCTCCCTATGGACCAACTTCACGACCTTCTCGTGGACATTGAAGGTCTTGACTATCTCTTCTAGGAGGTCGCACCTAGTGATTAAAGAGTCTGGGAGGGTGTTAGGAGTTGTGCACAGTTGGTCATGGCATGGAAGATGTATAAGACGGATTGGAGCTCACTGGGTTGAAGATCGTGGTCTAGGGAGACCTCTCCTGAGGTCGGTGACCTGGAGGTCAGTGGTAGGAGGTCGCTGCCCAACTTTTTTCTTTGACTCGTGAGTCTGACTTTCAAGTATTGAGCCCTCTAGGATAGACTTATCCTTGTCGTGCCCGTTTCTCCCATCATTTCTTAAATTAGTTAAAATTTTTTTCAAAAATTGATATTTGTTAAGTGTAAGATGAACTAGGTCAACTAATTTTCTTAACATTTGTGCAAATCAAAATGGGACAATCAATTCTAGACGGAACAAATCATAAATATCTCTTCAAATCATCATTCTCAACATGGCGTAATATTTTGTTTGAACTCTAAATTTGTAAGCAAAAAGAATTAAATGGTTGACATTTCGACTATAACTAAATTATGATAATATAAATCAATTAACAATTACTTATCAAAAGCTTCCCTAGGACTTCAATATATATTACCTAATTTTCATAATTATTTTTGATGGAAGAAATGAGCACGACTCGAATAAGTCAACCTAAATGGGCTCAAGCCCCGATCCAAATACCTGAAAGTTAGACTCACGAGTCAAGAGGAAAGGTGGACAGCAACCACCTACCACCAACCTCCCACGTCAAAACACTCCCAAATGAGCTCACGATAGGTCTCACCGGATCATGACCTTCGACCCGGTGAGCTCCAGTGAGCTCCAACCTAGGGAAACTCCATGATTCTAGGAGTAATCGGCGGGACTTGATCTCACAATTATTCTAATTACCTACTATCATGTAATTGAACAGCTTTCATCAAAGAGGTAACTTACTCAATTCAATATATAATCAAATTACAAATAGTTTACGGACATGGAGTCAATGTTTTTTGGAGTTAATTACACATGATTATCCTGTCAGAATACTGACTCAGGCATCAAAGCTATTCCCCTGACGACAGTCCACTCCGGTGGCCTCCTCCTTTTCTTTTTAGATTGTGATCACAGACGTCATCGTGGTTTGGGATGACCCGAAAGTTACTTCCGAGCTGCATCAATTTTAATTATAAAGGAGCCTATTTGAGTTGGAGATTAAATCAATATTCTTATTTTCTCATGAACTTCGTATTTATTATCTTCTCTATTTTTTTCAATAATAATAATAATAATAACAAATATTATTCATTCTTTAAATATTCTTACTCTTTTTAAAATAAAAAGAAAAACCACGTGTTCACCTAATTTGATGATTGGATTGCTGTTATTTCCTGTAGAATC
This sequence comes from Parsonsia alboflavescens, assembly GCA_028571225.1. Lineage (NCBI taxonomy): Eukaryota > Viridiplantae > Streptophyta > Magnoliopsida > Gentianales > Apocynaceae > Parsonsia > Parsonsia alboflavescens. The sequence goes on along the minus strand of JAOXNR010052379.1, from coordinate 7,869 downwards.
TTGAGTCCAACAGACAGTACGTAGTTTATTATTTGTAATGTCCAAATCATATTATTGATTAGCAGTAGTAGAAGACCTACAAAATTAAAGGATTCTTTCTTTTTTGTACATTAATAAATGTGTTTCATGCATGCACAATCCAATCACATAAAATGGTGCCGATTTATTTTTCTTCATCTTTTCCGACTTCTTTTTCCACTTTTCTGGCAAAGACAATTAATGAATTTCTTAACCTTATAAATTTTTGAGTCTTTTTTTTTTTAAAAAAAAAGGGTAAAGGAAGAAACACCTCTTTTCTTGAGTGCTCATCTAGGGTTCTTAGTGAGACTCTTGAATTCTTCAATACTTGGCTAGGATAATTGAATTGTATTGATGAAATCCAAACTAATAGATCATATTGGAACACAATCATGGTCATTGCTAATCTAGCTTGAATCTATTAATGAAGTATTGTATTGATCTCAAATGGATGTGTCTTGGGTTGATTTTAAGTGAAGAATCCATGTCCAATTTTGAGATCTCAAGGTCATACCTACGCAACAAGAATTCTCGCCTTTTCTTATAGAATCTCGTAATGAGAAGTTCCCTCACTAAAACTTGAAACTGAATTGGTGTTGGACAACAAGGAGTTATCCTAGGGCATTGTCAGACAGTGCCAGAGGAGGAGTTATACTTCATTTATGTGATATTTACTATCCGCATCATTATCCCCTCATAACTCTGACACTGTCCATTAACTTAAGCATTGGAGGAGTACCGGGATCCACCCGCTACTCTTCGACAATCCCTTTTGTGCAAGTACCCGGAACACCAAGCCACCCACAACATCATTATGCTCAAGAATTTCAACAATGGCATGTTGTTTAGGAACATCGTAAGCATTTCGACAATCATACTTAATCATAGAAAACATATTTCTATGCTCATCAATCAACAATCTATTACTAAGGGTAGAGATAAGAGTGTACCCCCTTAACATAGCATTCATTACCATGTTGTCCTTGTCTTCCTTCAACTTGATTAGGCCTTAAAAGTCTTGCATCCTAGACAAGGAAACACTAGAAAAAGAATGATTAATGTTAGAAGTAGGAATAAAAATATCTTTGTACCTCTCCGAAGCACTCTCGTTCTGTCCTTCTTGTGCAAATAATCTCTCCTTTTCTTCTCTCATCTCCTTTCTTTCAATTTCATTCTTTTCTTTTCTTTCAATCTCATATTCTACCTCAAGCTCGCTCTCTCATTTTCCTTTTCTTCCTTCACTTCACATGAGATCTCTTGGACTTTCTCATTTCCAACAATTTCTTGAAGACCCATTTCACCTTTATCTTCATTGGTAATTGAGGTATCTTCCTTTTTGGGCACCAAGCTCTCCCATGTTGGATAATAAGAAGTTGTATGGCCATCTTCATTGCACTTAGTTGATGAAGAAGTGAAATGACTTGAGCTTTCATAAAATCTTCCATTTGATGACTTCCTTTTCTCCATGTTTCTTTCAACTTGGACGGTAATTTGTACCATTTCCTCAAGATCAACAAAAATGTGTGGTTCTAAGCTTTCTTCAATCTCCTTGCTCAACCCATTGAGAAATATAGCCATTGAAGCTTCTATATCCTTTTTAATGTTAGTTCCCTTCATGGCTAACTCCATTAGTTTCAAGTAGTCCCCAACACTCTTCGAACCTTGAGTAGTAGATATGAACCTATCCTTCCTTGGCCTTTCATCAATATCATTGCCATAATAGTCATCATCATCATACTTCATATGCTCATGTCTCCTTCTGATGGAGACCAAGCTAAATCAATGCCATCGGGACTGATCACGAGGATGAGGGCGTCAAGGATGAAGATGGCCTTAATGACTTTTGTTCAAGACAAGGAAGAACAACTGGGTTTTGAAGTCACCTTCAAGGAGACAAAGCTTGATGAAAAACATACATGCGAGGATTATAACTTGTGGGAGAGTCATGGCCTTGAGGATTATGATGGGAGGTTTCTAAATGAAAAACAAGGCATTGGGGATCTTAGAAGTGACGTTGGGAAGCGTATGATGTGATTTTCTTGTAGGTTGAAAGGGTAACAATCACCCAAACAAGAAAAAAAAATCAATGTAAAGAAAAAGGACTCATCATAGATTTGTTTGGGAGAATTAGGAAGACCTTTGTAGAATACTCCACAACAACGAACCTCTTGATTTAAAAGACAAATCACTACCTTCACCCAGAGTGATTGAGAACCCAAAGAGAAATAACTAAGAACCCTAAGTTCTAAGACACTGTCTAGAAGATCAAAATGATCTTGTTTTGGAAAGGTTCCAAAGAAAGTTCTAGTTTTGTCTCTCAAATTGAATGCCCCAAATGCTGAAACAAGGGGGTATTTATAGAGCTAAAAACCCTAAACTAACTTAACAAAAGTTAGAAGAAACCAAGCTACAAATTACAAGTTGAAAAGGCTGAAAAACGGGGTCAAAACGGTGAGTTTTGGACATGTTGTAGCAAGGACCGGTGCCCGTGGACTCGTCGGTTCTCCTCTAGAATTTCTTCCAACTTTGCTCTTCATTTGACAAGCGCCGGTTGTTGCACCCATGACAGCACCGGTTCTTCTCTGCCTCCTTGATTGAAGGCTGTTCCAGCTTGGTTCAAGGTTGTTCCACTTGCTTCTTCTTTCCTTCTTCCTTCCCATGTCATTTGCGAGTGTCCTCCCTTGATTCCAATGGCACAATCCTCCCCGGAATGCATCGTTGTATCCTTTTGAAAGCCTTGAAATCGAAATGCATTCCATAGCGTCAAATCTTCCATTTCATCTCCAAATTTATTCCTCTTGAGCATGGCTTCGAAGTCGAACATTCTTCAACTTTCCAGCGCTCCCATCCGGTGCTTAAACTTTCCAAGCCGGCACCAGATCAGGCTAACTTTGCACACCTATCTGCGATATTTTCCTGCATTTTTTTGACTTCCCTTCTTTTTTTTTTTATCTTTAACCATTTGTAAGACTTATTTAGAATTTTATTTGGGGTTTCCTATTACCTAGACTATATATAGTGTCTTATGTGTAGTTGGAAGACATCTTTTGACAAACAACTATTCCATTGGAATCAATCCCTATTCAAGATGAAAATTGGTCTTTTTATGAGTGTTCTTAGAATTCCTCTTAGGGTTCTTAGTCCACTTCACCTTAGACTTTCAATTACTTTGGGTGAGGTATTGAATAGTCTTTACACTCGGATGGATCAATTTGAAGGGAGAATAGATACCTTGGACTTGGAGACACCACCTCCAATTCCCCGTATGAGAAACCAAATGCCTCAAAGTTGAAGAGGAAGAGGACATGACCAAAGGGTCCAACCAAGAAGGAAGATCATCCAAGAGCAACATCAAGAAGAAGAAAGTGTAATGAAGAGGAAGTTGATGAGTTCTATGATGATGATAGACCAAGGAGGCAAAGAAGGGAGGAAGAAGTTGACAAGAACTTGGAGAGAATCAAGCTAACGATGCCACCTTTCTATGGAGGATATGACCCTAATGCCTACTTGGATTTAGAAAGAAGAGTTGAGTCAATATTTGAGTGAAATAATAACTCCGAGGAGAAGAAGATCAAACTTGAAATTGTTGGTTTTTCAGAGTTTGCCATCATGTGGTGGGATGACCTAGTGATAGCTAGGCGAAGACAAGAAGCACCACCAATTGAAACTATTGAAGAGATGAAGAGACACATGAGGAAGAGATTTGTACCTAAGCATTACCAAAGAGAACTCCACCACAAGATTCAAACACTCACTCGAGGCTCTAAGAGTGTTGATGCTTATTACAAAGAATGGCAGTTATCATGATAAGGAGCAATCTAGTGGGTGAAGAAGAGGAGGCTACAATGGCAAGATTTTTCAAAGGGTTGAACAAAGAGATCAGAGACATTCTGGAATTGCAAAAATATGAGGATTTGAATGGTGCAAGAGGCAATTAAGATTGAACGACAAGTGAAGAATAGGAGGGCATCCTATGGGAAAACTTAAGGCACATCAAATTATGGTCAATCATCTTCCAAGATCACCAACACATGGAATCAGAAGGGGCAAGGAATGACCAAAGCTACCATCAAGGAAGAGGTGAATAAGCCAAAATTTGGTGAAGCAAAGGCCCCTCTCAAGGGGATAAAGGTAAAACTCAACTTCCACCTTCTAAAGCTAGAGAAGTTAAATGCTTTAAATGTCAAGGATTTGGCCACTTAGCTAATAAATGTCCCAATAAGAGAATTATTCTTACAGATAAGGGGGTTGTTGAATCCGCGAGTGAAGGGTAAGAAGAGGAGCGTGAGGTTGATATTGGTGATGGAAAGGAGGAAGATGAAAATGAGAGTGAGGGTATTCTGGAAGGACAATTAAATATGGTTATTAGGAGGGTGCTTAGTACACAAACCAAGGGAGACGATGAGGTACAAAGAGAGAATCTATTTCATTCTAGATGCATGATTGAAAGGAATCTTTGTAGCCTAATTGTTGATAGTGGGAGTTGTGTAAATGTTGTTGGCAAATATATGGTTGATAGATTGAAGCTTCCATGCATAGTCCACCCTAAACCATATAGATTACAATGGTTGAATTATAGTGGAGAGGTTAGAGTGGGAAAACAAGTGAGTATTCTACGTGGGAAAGTGCAATGATGAAGTGTTGTGTGATGTAGCACCTATGCAAGTAACACATTTGATGCTAGGGAGCCCTTGGCAATATGACAAGAGAGTGACTTTTGATGGGTACAAAACAACAACACCTTAGAAGTTGATGGTAGGAGGATCCACTTGAATTCTTTGAAACCTCATGAGGTTTACATAGACCGAAAGAGACTTTTGGAGAAGAGAAAAGAATTTTATGAAGAAAAAGAGAGGAAATAGAATGAGAAGAAGTCGAGAGAGAAAGAAAAAAGAGAGGTCAAAAGAAAGTGAAAAGAAAAATAAAGATGAAAAAGAAAAGAGTGAAAAGAAGATCAGTTTCTTCGCAAAAAACAAGAGAGGTGAGGAGTGCTTGTGAGGGTCTTAAACTTATGGCTCTATTGATGGACAATGGATCTTTATTTTCTAACACTCTTGACACTAATCCCTCTCTTCCTAGTGTTTTTTCCCCCCCTCTTTTGAATGAATATGGGGACGTCTTCTCGAAGGAGCAACCAAGAGGCTTGCCACCAAGATGGGGAATTGAGCATCAAATCAACCTTGTTCCGGGAGCACCTCTCCCAAAAAACCCTTCTTATAGGACAAACCCAGAGGAGGGCAAAGAATTGCAAAGGCAAATGGAAGAGCTACTTCAAAAAGGACATGAGGGGAAAAGTATGAGTCCATTTGCTGTTCTGGTATTGTTGGTACCAAAGAAAGATGTTACATGGAGGATGTGTGTCGATTGTAGGGCTATCAACAAGACAATGATAAAGTATCGTTCCCCTATTTCTAGGTTGGATGACATACTAAATGAATTGAGTGGTAGCTAATATTTTTCCAAAATTGACTTAATGAATGGTTATAATCAAATTCGCATGAAGGAAGGGGATGAATGGAAAATGGCTTTTAAAGCTAAACATGGCTTGTATGAGTGGATTGTGTTGCCTTTTGGAATAACTAATTGTCGCAGAGTTGGATAAGGGGAATGACCAAGGGGAACAGGGGCCAGTTACACCAGCCAAGCCTACGATAGGTAGTCTACGCTGGTCCAAGCAACCGCAGGGAATACGATCCTGATTCGGCCTGTTCGATGATGTCGGGCACAATTCCCCAGGCAACTGGCTCGAGCTTGGATTGGGCTCAAATTTGACTGGTGACTTGGAATAGCCATTCGGAGTCATCTTGATGGAGTTTCGGGTGTTTTTGTGTTTCTAGTGGCGTTTTCGTAATTTGTTGTTTTTAGGGGTATTTTTTTGTAATTTCATTTTTTTTTTTTGAATAAGACTTTGTTTATTTCTTCGAATAGGTTTAGGCTTTGATTAGGTTATTTAAGGGTGATTTTTCTTTGCAAGGGGTAGCTTTTGTTATTTTGACGTTATTCAATAAGATTTCTCTTTCCGAATTTCTTTAGGAACATTGTTATTTCGTTCTTGAATTTCTTTTCCTGCGACAACTTTTGAGTGAAGTTTATTATAGGGAAGATTTATTAGCCATTCTTAATTCTGTTTGTGTCACTAATGAACCTAGTACATTTATGGGGTTAATGAATCATGTGCTTAGGGAGTGCATAGGCAAATTTGTTGTGGTATACTTTGATGACGTCCTTGTTTATAGCAAAAAATGTAGAAGAGCATATTGAGCACTTAAGGCTAGTCTTTGATATCCTTATAAATGAACGAATATATGCTAATTTATGTAAATGTACTTATAGCTACCCCAAAATTACTTTTCTTGGATATGTTGTTCCTTCTAATGGTGTTCAAGTTTATGAGGAGAAAATCAAAGCAATCAAGGAATGGCCTACACCTAAAAGCGCTAGTGAGGCAAGATGTTTCCATGGGTGGGCTATGTTTTATCAGAGGATTGTACCTAACTTTAGTACTATAGCAGCCCCTCTTACAGAAATGATCAAGGTGAAGGTTAAGTTTAGGTGGGAGAGTGAACAAGAAAAGGCTTTTCGATTGCTAAAATCCAATCTTGCATATTCCCCTATCCTTTCTCGCCTCGATTTCTCCATGGTCTTTGAAATTGAATGTGATGCTTTGGGGGTGGGTATAGGAGCGGTATTGATGCAAGGGGTTAAGCCTATAGCCTTTTTTAGTGAGAAATTAAACGGGACTACCTTGAATTATTCTACCTATGACAAGGAGTTATTTGCTTTGGTTTGGTTAGGTTCTTAAGAAATTGGCAACACTACCTTTGGCCAAGGGAGTTCGTGATACACACCGACCACGAGTCCCTAAAGCATTTGAAAGGGAAAACCAAGCTAAGCAAGAGGCATGCCAAATGAGTGGAGCATATTGAGATGTTTTCCTACTTGATGAAATATAAATAAGCTAAAGAAAATGTGGTGGCATATGCACTCTCAAGAAGGTATATTTTGCTTTCTATTCTTGACTCTTAGCTTTGAGTTTATGAAGGAATTGTATGTTAATGATGATAATTTTAAAGATTTGTATCTTGCTTGTGAAAAGGGTGGTTGTGACAAATTTTATGTGCATTATGGTTATTTGTTTAGAGAAAGTAGAATATGTGTGCCTAAATGTTCTATGAGGAGATTATTTGTTGATGAAAGTCCTGGTAGGTGGCTTAATGGGTCATTTTGGCATCTCTAAGACTGTGAGTATTTTGCAAGAACATTTTTATTGGCCACATATGACAAAGGATGTTGAGAAAATTTGTTCTAGTTGCTTTGTGTGTAAAAAGGCTAAATCAACAATTATGCCACATGGACTTTATATGCCTTTGCCTATTCCTAGTACACCTTAGGTGGATATTTATATGGATTTTGTGTTGAGATTGCCTAGGTCAAATAGGGGTAAGGATTCTATCTTTGTGGTTGTTCATTGGTTCTCTAAGATAGCTCATTTTGTTGCTTGTGCTAAAAGTGATGATGCGCATCATGTAGCCGACTTGTTCTTTAAAGAAATTGTGCACTTGCATGGAATCCCTAGGACAATTGTTAGTGATAGGGATGCTAAATTTTGAAGTCATTTTTGGAAGGTGTTCTGTTTAAACTTGGGACTAAATTGCTATGTTCTACCACTTGTCACCCACAAATTGATGGCCAAGCGAAATTGGTTAATAGAACTTTGGAGACTTTGTTAAGGGCTATAATCAAAATGAACTCGAAATCTTGGGAGGATTGTTTTCCATTCATTGAATTTGCTTATAATAGATGCATACATTCCTCTACTCATTACTCTCCTTTTGAATTGGTATATGGTTT
>JAOXNR010052378.1:0-16736 GCA_028571225.1 Parsonsia alboflavescens | reverse complement strand
AACTTACCTTTGATGAGTCCTTTATTTTATACTGATTTGGTTTGATTGTTAGTGTGAAAATTAACCCTTTCAACTTAGAAGAAAATCACATCAAGACAAGTAACCGAAATTCCTCCTTGTTGCTGTAACCAAACTGTTGATGCAAATTAGGACTTCATGTGTGAACTTTGAGGCTGTCGGATTGCTGAAACTTGTCTTGGGTTTCGTGATGTTGAACCTGCTGAATTGCTTGGCTTACTCGTTTCCCCATGATAAAGTTTTTATGCCAGGTGATACCACTGGTAGGTTTGTGGGAGTGGAATTTTCCAGTGAGCCAGGTACCCATCCCAAATAAAGTCTTCTTTGAGCTGGCTGTCTTCTTCAAAGATGTTTGCATAATTTGCATTATAACTTGGTGGTTCCGGAGAAGCATTCTTGGACTTCAAGTAGACAAGAAGTTCTTCACAAGCTAGGTTCATGGACGCTTGGGTCAAGGACTCTTTGGACAAAATCTATTTGCTAATCCATGGAGAAGGCAATGGCTTGGAATACGGCTTGAGAAAATTCCTGTGCCTTGCCATAACATAATCTAAGTGCACTATGTACACATGATATGTCTTCTCACTATCAAGGCTTTGGCAAGAATCATTATACCAATCCTGAGATGACTGAAAGATAGTAAAATAAAGCCATAACAGTGTATTAGGAAACTGATTAGGATTAGCAAAGAAAATCTCAATCTCTATGGGATAATATCAAAGGATTGCTAATGTCCACGAATATCGAAATTTGGCAACAGAAAGAACATTTGCTCGAGGGAAAACTGCAACATTGCCGAAAGGTTGATCCGGGTCGAGGGACACATCATGGAATTGGTGTTGTTCTTGACAGGGTTAGGGCTTGGTGTTTAAACATAGTTTTTCTAGCATATTTTTTGACTTGGTCAACTGTTTCACAATTTACTAATTCAGGTGGGTAAAATTCTAGGATGGTGAAGATGAAGGGAATAGGTTTGTGTAGGCTTCCAAAGAACAAGGTAGGCAAGGGTTTCCTTTTTGGTCTGGACAAAACATTGGCTTGGATATTTGATTCTCCTTTAATGTTTTGGACTTGGAACTGGTATTTGGAGAACCAATCTTTTAGGCAGAGGAGTTGTGGCCAGGAATGGCTTTATTTTTTAATTCCTTGATCGCCAGGAAAAGGAGTTATCCATTTGCATTGTAAAGTCATAACTAATAAGATGAAATTCAAATTTTTTGATACCATACTTGACCGCCAAAATATCATTGATGGTGGTGTGGTAGTGCTTTTCTGCATCCTTGAATTGACTGCTGGCATGACTGCAATAATGTTTTTTGCCATTGAGTTCTTTAATGAGGATTGCTCACTAGAACTCATCACTTGCATCCGTAGGTAAGATCCTGTGACCTGTGGAAGGAATATGGAGTGGAGGAGGTTTCTGACACATCTTTTTAAGGGCTTGGACTGCTAGGGTTTGTTCATGGCTCCATGCAGGTGGTTTCCTTTTTAGGAGTTTGGATAACTAACTGATATATATGGTGGGAAAGTTTTAATGTAGTTGATGATGCTAAGGAATTGTTGGATTTCTATTATGGACATGTTTTCAGCATGAAAGGAATTAAGGGATTCAACTATGTGTGGACCTTGCTGTATATTTCCATCAATGATTTTCAAGCCAAGGTATTCGAGCTCTTGAAGGTCGAGGAAACTTTTCTTTTTAGATAACATGATACCCTGATTTTTGATGATTTCAAAAACTGCTCTAACAGTGACAAATAGGCTTCATCATCCTTGGAAAAAAGTAGGATATCATCAATGTAGATCAAAGAGCTATTAAGGATAGGCTCTTAAATCTTGGTCACGGCTTTTTGAAAAATTGAAGGGGCTACCTTCAGACCAAATGGCATCACCTTCTTCCAATGATACTGGGCATTAGGATGCAAAAAGCAGTTCTATAATGTTCATCAGCTGCAATTCCCAATTGCCAAAAACCAGCTTTCAAATCAAATTTTGAAAAGATTTTTGCTCAGGCCTAATGAGTGAAAAGGTTTTGAATCCTTGAGAGCGGAAACTTATCATCTTTTAAAAACTGGTTCAAAGGTTTATAGTCGATGACTAACCTTTTCTGACCTCAGACTTGCTCACTTCTTCTGTTCACGTAAAAGGCTTGATAAGCCCAACTAGAGTTAGTTAGCTCGATCAGACCTTGTTGCAGATCATTTGGGGTCATTCCGGCATGTGTTGCTTTGGTCGGATTAATGTCTTCATTAAGCTTAAAAGGGAGCTTAACAAAGAATTCTTCATTCTTCCAAAGTGGGCTTTTGTGGTTAAAGTCTACGTGAGAATCTACACAAAAATCTTTTAACACGTTAGCTATTGATTAAAATTTACCAGTAGTATAAAAAATAACGAACATATTAATAACAGGAGTAAAAGGTTGAAACTGATGTTTATATCGGATTCCATGAGGGAGAACCCTCAATCTTTCTACTTTGGTATAGACATCCTATCCGATAAGAATATCTTTACTGTGGAGATTATTCCTGAAAACTTTTATCCAAACTATGCAGTCTGGAAAGAACTTTATCCCTATTGGGTGTCTGGATATGAGACTGCCTTGGAAATTTCTCCATTAGTTGCTTGAAATCAGGCATCTGTGTTTGTCCGGTATTCTGTTAGGAGAATATCTGGATTCATCATTGTTTTCATGGCACCCGTGTCCAGGAATCCGATAGTTTTGACTAGCTAGGCATACTTAGATGTTAAAAGAGAAACCTGCATGTGTGGAGGATGAATATCAGTTATTGAATAGATATCTGAAACATTATTAACAGAATTAACAATAAAAATAGGTAAACATGATTCCTTATTCGAATCATGTTCTAATGTTTCAAACTCAAAATCTGTAATTTTGATGGCAAAAGTAGTATCCTGGTCGGGATAGCTTTGTTCTGAGAACAACAATTCAACATAAGATTCTAGATGATCAACCATCAATTGTGAGACAAGCTTTGAAGCCTTAGCCCTCTTGTTCGGGCAGTTTCTTGCAAAATGGCCTTTATTCTTGCAAACAAAACATTTGTCGGACTTTTGTGTGGTTGAGGCCTTCCACCTAAATTACTTGAGGTTTTTCCTGGATTTGTACTTTTTCTGCTTAGAAGACCTCCTCTTTGTGGGCTTACAGTTGCATTTCTTTGTCTTTGGGCAACCAATTTCACAATTTCTGTGGAAAATCTTCTCGTGCTTTTTCTTTCCATGAAAGAAGTTTTCAATGACCTTCCTTTTTTCACAAAGCTTTTGTAGGCATGTAAATGTTGCTTGATGGATCTTTGCAAGTGCAAGATTTGCCAATGGGTTTCCAGAGAGCTCAATCATTTTGTTTAACTCGAGCGGCATCTCTTCTGGAAATGAAGAAATGTGCACTTGTTTAAGATTTGGATCTCTTTGGGCCTTAAAGAACAACATTGTATCTTGAAAATATCTTGTCTTTCCTGTTTGATTTCCAAAGAGTAATCACCTTCAAATTCCTTAAATATTATGTTAATCCATTGATCTAAAGAACTTGTAAGTTTTAGATTTCTATCAATAGCATCGAATGAAATGAACCAATCATTCAGAGTACCAATAGAACGTCTAAAAATTCAGAAAGAATGCTATTCAAATGTACTCCCTTTAGCAACTGTATATAAACCCAAGACGATATCTCCTCAAATCTTTCACATCTTCTGCTGATGGGAATGTCATCAAAAGTGAAACAAGTTGGTTGATTTTCTACCATAGACTCATTTGCATCTTCTTTATGGTCCTGAAATTCAACATTTTTTGTTAATCTTGAGGGACCTGGGGTAGCCATAAGGATTCTTGAAACATCCATCTTCTCATCTCCTGAGTCAATGCACTCTGAAATGCTTCCAAAGGATGCCTCAGATGTAGATTCTTCATTTGACTCAGAAATTCTTCCTGAGGTTGTTTCAGATATGGATTCTTGATTTGAACCATCAAAAGATGTCTGATTATCAACAGCTTGATATGATACCGTCAGTTGTGGAGCTAGATTTGTTGAAGAAGTGCCAAGCTATTTGGAGGAAGTTGGTGGAGTAGGTCCTCTGGTTTCTTCCTTCTTAGGAGATTCACGATGAGCAACATCAGGCTGGACTGGAGCCTTTTGCTTCTCCGCCTGAGGATACCTTGTTCCTTCGGGTTGGAATGTTTTCGACTGATGAGTCAAGCGTGACAGTTTCTTTTTTGATGTCGGATGCACATCAGGCTGTTCTTTCCCCCATCTCTCCCAAAAATTGCAGTCTGCAATGCCGTAATCTAGTATTCTTTCTGAGTGAGGTTAGTCCACTAAAAAGTGGTGTCAATGTATGGAAAGTTGATGTACTATTTAGAACACCGAACATAGAGAATCCTTGTGATGGAGTCAAAGGAACAGATGCAGTTTGGGACTTTCTTCTTTCATAATTTTCAATTTGCCTTTTGAGTTCATGTATCTCTTGGCTTTTTTCATCAAACTCAGTGCAGTGGCCAGTGCCGGTACCGATCATCTCCTTAGGTCACGATCAGGAACATTTTACCTGTCCAGCATCTCATGGTAGAACTTTTCTACAAAGTCAACTTTCTTTTCAACTAGATTGACCCTGTCGTCAATTCTGGTCAATATGAGATCTAAGCAACGACGTTATCTGTCTGCAAATTGAGAACTTCTTCTGCTTGGTTCAGTGGAATTTGTCTTCCACACTCATCAATTGAGTTTTGAGAAATATAAGGTCTGGATGCTCGTTTTTCAGCCTCGTTTATTCTCCTTTCCAATGGTGGGAAATCAGAAGCATATGAACTCATTGTGGGTCTGTTCATCATGTATGGAATTGGTGCCGGCTTAATTGGCGTGATCTTTTCTGCCTGCTTACAATAGGGAGACTGCTCAAACAAATCCATCATTTTCTTTCTGCTTTCTGTTTGTCTGTGATAAGGAGATGGCTCATGATAGTCCGTCATGTTTCTCATAATCCTCTTAACAAGACAGATATCACAGATGGAGGGCTTCTTTTATTCATGGTCAGTGAGGTCAATGCCTTAGGATAAGGGTTGTAGAAATCCGAGAGGCTAGTGAAAGGCTTAGGAGCTGGTGTTGGTTTGGCTTGCCATCATCATCATCATTTGGAGGACGTCTACATGAACATCCACTGCTTTTCTTCTTGGTCCAGCACCATCTTTTGGGGACTTCATCTGCATCATCCTTAGAGGAATCCTCCTCACAAGAGCACTCTGGGTCACACAGTCTAGAGCCAAGGACGTCCCATAGGAAACGACCATTTACATGGGACGTATAGGTGGGTTCCACTTGATGGCTGAATGAGGACAACGGACATCTTTTTTGCATTCTAGCATCTGACTTGTCATATGGGGTGAGCATCAGTTGGGTGAAAATCTCATTAGACTCCTTTCCCATCAGGTAGCCTTCTGAAGGCTGAAAGAATAGCCTAATTTGGTTCCTTTTGTTATTGAATATTCTCATAATTTGTGATCCAGTCAACAGGCATGAGTTTCTGAAGATCTACTCTTTTGATCTATCTGGGAATCTCTATCAACATGGGAGCCTCCGTGGAAGAATCTACTAGAATCATCAGTGCTTTTGGAGATCCGCTGTTCTATAGATCAAGGGCATGGATCTGCTATATGTACACCATTTAATGATGTAGTGTCGCCATTATTGATGAAGGGGCAAGTGATATCCCGATAGGTTGGAGTTACACCTTCAAGGCTGTGCACAAATTTGGGTCCTAGAGTGATGTTGCATAATTCGGGAACAAGGTGAGAACAACACTTCTGGAGTTGAAAGTTGTAATCACGGTTCCAAAGACCGCCTGCTCGTATAATAATCTTGTGTTGAGAAGTGCGATGCGAGCAATAACTGGATGGCCCTTTCTGCCATCGTATGTTAGAACTAGTTTGCCACCACCAATATGAAGGTGTGTGTACCCTTTGGTTCTCCATTGAGCTACCATCAGCACAATATATTAAGGGTAATATACTGTTCCTTTGTAGAGAGCAGAATGTCACACTAGTCCAGCTTAGAGGACTGAACATACTCCTTTGTCCTTGGGGTGGGGGTGGTTGATTTGAGCAATTGACTGATCGACTTGATGCTTGGAGGAAATGATCCACTCTTTTTGTGTATTATATGGACTCATTAGAGGAGGAACTGCTTCTTCAACCAATAGCGACTCTGGAATAATAGCAAACTCTATAGGACTACCTACGTTTGTGGAATGTAAAGAACGCTTAGGTAAAGATAAGGAACTGGAAATATTTACGAGCTGAGAACTGGAACTAGGAGTGTTTTCCATGGTTGGAATGAATCTCTCCCCACTCTCTCTATCATCCCTTGGAATCTAAAATCCCTAATTTTTCCCGCCTTGCAAAATGAAAATTTAGCAACACTGGAATGCTCCGTTTTGGCTCTGATACCATCGGGGTTCAAGCACTACCCTGAGACAATTCATCCCGAGTACTTCTTTCCCCTTGACGCATCCCTATCTTAGTGGGTACTCTCTTTTCCTCTAACTCACTACTCAAGGATAACGCTTGCACCTACTAATGTGGCTGTCACAGTTCACCTATAACTGGGGAATACTGACGGAACAATAGACTGTAGGAATTAAAAAAGATTTCGAGAGAGAGATCGAAAGACTTCGAGCGCCATTGAAACGGAAACACTCATGATATTATTGATCGGAAAATATTTACAGTAGACACTTTACAGGAGACTTAAGTAGACATTCTACAAGAGACATGTTTACTAACTTGTACTCAAACTTGACCTTAACTTAAACTTTCCGTTCACTTTATAGAGCAGTGACCATCATTCTTCTTTACAAAGCAAGACACAATTTGCAAACTTACAACTGAAATCACAATAGGGTAGAAAACAATCAATACAAAGGGCCAAAAACCCTAATCTAGGAAAACAACAAAATAATTCTCACATGAGATCATTACATAAGAAAATAAAATACAGGACATTGAAAACAAGGCTTGTATTTTTTGGAGATGACTGAATCTTGTAAGGAGAACTTGGCTACTTAATTTTTTGGTTGAAGGACACCTGGTCGAACAAGGACAAAATGAAGAACACAAGGCTAAAATGTAGCACTTCAGTCTGAAACTTGTTGCTGGTGACTAGGATGGAACATGATGAGTTGGACACTGATTCTTGCAAGGAGGACTATTGCACATTATGGACGAAGTGGCTGGGAGACACAAGACTGAAAATAGAACTATTAAACGAGATAAAGACACAATGCAATAGTAGAATATTCCTGGCATAAATTTTTGAAGGAATAACTAAGATTCTTGTAGAAATCTCAGTTACTTGCATGAGGTGGATTGCAGAAATTTATCTTGTGAAGATAGTAGTAGGTAGCAGAGATTCCATTTTCATCTGGCCAAAACTTCATGTGTTGCCATAATCAAATTGCTAAATATTCTTTTCTTTCTTGTGACATTGCTTCTAACTGAGATTCTTGAAAAACTTGGCTGCTTGCATAAAGTGAGCTGGTAACAAGTAATTAGAAATTCTTCTAGCATGTGAAGGAAACAGAAGGGAACAAAGAATTTATTCTTCTTGGGAACTGGCCGAGTTTCTTCCTTGAGGTGGCTGAATTGCATGAGATGACTAGGACTCCATCCTTGAAGATGAGGAGGCCGGATCTTTGCATGAAGGAATAGACTTTTCTTGATGAAGCTTCTATGCTTAATGATACCAATGATAAGCCTCTGAAAGTGGAACTTCCCAGTGGGCCAGGTACCCATCCCAAATAATGTCTTCTTTAGGTTGGCAATCTTCTTCAAATATATTTGCATAATTGTAACTTGGTGGTTTCTCTGGAGAAGCATTCATGTAGTTTAAGTACAAAATGAGTTCATCTCAAGCTAACTGCATGGATGACCGAGTCAAAGGTGGTTCTGTTAAAATCCATTTACTGATCCATGGATAAGGCCTTGGCTTGTAATAAGTCTTCTGAAAATCCATATGCATTGTCATGACATAATCTAAGTGTACAGTGTACACCTGATATGTCTTTACTGGATCACCATGAAGCTTTTGGCAACAATCTTCGTACCAATCCTGAGCAGACTGAAAGAGAGTAAGATAATGCCATAATAATGTATTAGCAAATTGATTTGGATTGGCCAAGAAGATTTTGAACTGATGTATTTTGATGTCTATGGCATAATAGCATAAAATTGCTAAAGTCCATAGATACCGAAATTTATCCTCTGACATGGGACCTGCATGAGAAAAATGCATGATGTTGCGGAAAGGCTGAACTGGGTCGAAGGATACATCATGGAACTGGTTTTGTTCTTGATAGGTTAAGGCTTAGTGTTTCAACACAGTTTTTCTTTGACTTGGTCGATTGTGTCACAATGGGCTAGTTCAGGTGGGTAAAATTCTAGAATAGTGAAGATGATAGGTATCAGTTTGGGTAGGCTTCCAAAGAATAGGGAAGGCAAAGGTTTCCTTTTTGGTCGGGATAGCAAGTCAACTAGGATATTGGACTCTCCTTTGATATGTTGAACTTGGGAAAGAGGAATTATCCATTTGTACTGTGAGCTCATGACTGATCAGGTGGAACTCAAACTTTCTGATCCCAAACTTGGCAGCTAGGATCTCCTTGATGGTAGTGTGATAGTGTTTTTCTGCATCCTTGAATTGGCCGCTGGCATGACCGCATTATGTTTTTGGCCATTGAGTTCTTCTCAATGAGGATTGCTCCTTAGAACTCATCACTTGCATCCGTCTATAAGATCCTATGACCTGTGGAAGGAATGTGGAGTGGAGGTGGTTTCTGACACATCTTTTTGAGGGCTTGAACTACTAGGGTTTGTTCATGGCTCCATGGAGATGGTTTCTTTTTTAGGAGTTTGGACAACTGACTGATATATCTGGTGGAGTCAGAAAGGACAGTTTTGATGTAGTTGATGATGCCAAGGAATTGCTGGATTTCTTTTACGGACAGGTTTTCATCAGGAAAGGATGGAAGGGATTCAACTAGGTGTGAACCTTGTTGGATTTTTCCATCAGTGATTTTCATGCCAAGGTATTCGCCCTTTTGAAGGCCGAGGAAACTTTTCTTTTTAGATAAAATGATAGAACGATTTTTGATGATTTCAAAAAATTGTTCTAACAGTGACAAATGGGCTTCATCGTCCTTCGAAAAAAGCAGGATATCATCAATGTAGATCAAAGAGCTATTAAGGATACGCTAGAAAATCTTGGTCATGGCTTTTTGAAAAATTGAAGTTGCTACCTTCAAACCAAAAGGCATCACCTTCCATTGATACTGGGCATTAGGAAAACAAAAGGTAGTCTTATAACGTTCATCAAGTGCAATTCCCAATTGCCAAAAACTAGCTTTCAAATCAAATTTTGAAAAGGTTTTTGCTCTGGCCAAATGTGTAAAAAGCTTTTGAATCCTTGGGAGCAGAAACTTATCATCCTTTAAAAACTGGTTCAAAGGTTTAGAGTTGATGACTAACCTTTTCTTACCTCAAACTTGCTCACTTCTTTTGTTCATGTAAAGGGTTTTACAATCCCAACTTAAATCAGTTGGCTCGATTAGACCTTGTTGCAGTAGTTGAGCACATTCTTCTTGAGCAAGTTTAAGATCATCTGGTGTCATTCTGGGATGTGTTGCTTTGGTCAGATTAATGTCCTCATTAAGCTTAAAAGGGAGCTTAACAAAGAATTTTTCATTCTTCCAAAGTGGGTTTTGGTGCTTAAAGTCTGCATAAGAATCTACACAAAATTTTTTTTGACATGTTAGCAATTGATTGAAATTTAATAGTAGAATCAGAAATAGCAAACATATTAGTAACAAGAGTAAAAGGTTCAAACTGATGTTTATATCGGATTCCATCAGGAAGAACCCTCAATCTTTCTACCTTGGCATATACATCCCATCCGATAAGAACTTCTTTATATTGGAGTTTATTCCCGAAAACTTTTATCCAGATTATGCAATCTGGAAAGAACTTTATTCCTACTGGATGTCTGGATATGAGACTGCCTTGGAAAATTTCGCCATTAGTTGCTTGAAATCGGGCATCTTTGTTTGTCCTGTATTCTGATGGGAGAATACCTGGATTCATCATTGTTTTCATGGCACCCGTATCTAAGAATCCAATAGCTTTGACTGGCTGGGGGTGCTTAGACTTTAAAAAAGAAACCTTCACATGTGGAGGATGAAAATCCTTTATTGAAGAGATATCTAAAACATTATTAACAATAAAAACAAGTAAACATGATTCCTCATCCGAATCATATTCTAATGTTTCAAACTCAGAATCTGTAATTTCGATGGCAAAAATAATATCCTGGATGAGATCGCTTTGCTCTAAGAACACCGATTCAACGTCAGATTCTTCATGATCAACCATAAACTGTGAGAAGAGCTTTGAAGCCTTAGCCCTCTTGTTTGGGCAGTTTCTTGCAAAATGGCCTTTATTCTTGTAGACAAAACATTTGTCGGACTTTCGTCAGGTTGAGGCCTTCCACCTGAAGTACTTGAGGCTTATCTTGGATGTGTACCTTTTCTACTTAGGATACCCCCTCTTTGTAGGCTCAAAATTGCATTTCTTTGTCCTTGGGCAACCAATTTCATAATTTCTGTGGCAAATCTTCTCAAGCTTTTTCTTTCCATGAAAGAACTTTTCAACGACATTCCTTCTTTCACAAAGCTTCTCTAGGCATGTGAATGTTGCTTGATGGATCTCTGCAAGTCCAAGATTCGCCAATGCGTTTCTAGAGAGCTCAATCCTTTTGTTCAACTCGAGCAGGAAATCGTCTGGAAGTGGGGAAATGTACACATGTTTAAGATTTGAATCTCTCATTCCACCAACATTTCATCTTGAAGAAATCTTGTCTCGCCTGCTTGATTTCCAAAGAGTAATCACCTACAAAATCTTTAAATATTGTGTTAATCCATTTATCCAAAGAACTTGTAAGTCATAGATTTCTATCAATAGCATCTAATGAAATGAACCAATCATGCAGAGTACCAACAAAATGACTAAAAAATTTAGAAAGCATTCTATTCAATGGTACTCCCTTTAATAACTGTGTATTAACCCATGCCGAAATTTCTTGGAATCTTTCACGTCTTCTGCTGATGGGAATGTCATCAAAAGTGAAACAAGTTGTTTTTTGAGATTTTTCCGGAGGAGCGATTTGTGGGGCTGGTGGTTGATTATCTACCATAGACTCATCTCCGTCTTCATCATGAAATTCAGCATATGTTGTTGATCCTGAGGGACCTAGGGCAGTCATAAGGATCCCTGAAACGTCCATCTTCTCATCTCCTGAGTCAGTGCACTCTGAAATGCTTTCTGAGGATGCCTCGGACGTGGATTCTTCTTTTTACTCAGAAATGCTTCCTGAGGATGTCCAGGATATAGATTCTTCATTTGAACCATCAGAAGATGTCTGATTATCAATAGTTTGATATAACAGCTTCGATCGTAGAGCCAGGCTGTTTGGGAGAACTTACTGGAGTAGGTTCTCTAGTTTCTTCCCTCTTAGGGGATTCACGATGAGCAACATCAGGGTGGACTGAGCCTTTGCCTTCTCCGCCTAAGGGTACCTTGTTCCTTCGGATCAGAATGTTTTCAACTGAGAGGTCGAGCATGAAAGTTTCTTTCTTGACGTTAGATGGACATAAGGGTGTTCTTTCTTCCATCTCTCCCAAAAACTACAGTCTGGAATGCTGTAATCTGGTATTCTTTCTGCTCGAGGTCGAGCAGGGCTTAGCGGTCCATAGAAATGTGGTGTCAGCATTTGGAAAGTTGGTGGATTATTTGGAACGCCAAACATAGAGAATCCTTATGATGGAGTCAAAGGAACAGGAGTAGTCTGGGACTTTCTTCTTTCATAATTTTCAATCTACCTTTTGAGTTCATGGATCTATTGGTGTTTTTCATCGAACTTTGTGCAATGGCCAATGCTGGTACGGATCATCGCTTTCAAGTCATGATCAAGAACATTGTAGAACTTTTCTAAAAAGTCAACTTTCTTTTCAACTTGATTGACCCTGTCGTCGATTCCGGTCAACATAAGGTTCTAGGCAATGGCATTATCCGTTTGCCAATTGAGAACTTCTTCTACTTGGTTCAATGGAATTTGTCTTCCACATTCATCAACTATCGTTTGAGAAACATAAGGCCTGGATGCTCGTTTTTCAGCCTCGTTTATTCTCCTTTCCAAAGGCGGGAAATCGGAAGCATATGAACTTGTTGTGGGTTTGCTCATCATCCATGGAATTGGTGCCTGCTCAACTGGTGTGATCTTTTCTCCCTGCTTAAAATAGGGAGACAGCTCAAAGTAGTGCATTGTCTTCTCTCTCCTTTCTTATTGTCTACGATAAGGAGATGGCTCATGATAGTCCGTCATGTTTCTCAGAATCTTCTCTTGATAGAGGGCAAGACAGATATCACAAATGGAGGGATTTCTTTATTCATGGCCAGTTAGGTCGATGTATTAGGATAAAGGCTATAGAAATCTAAGAGGCCAGTGAAAGGCCTAGGAGTTGGCATTGGCATGGGCTTGCCATCATCATCATCATCATTTGGAGGACGTCTGGATGAACATCCATCACTTTTCTTCTTGGTCTGTCGCCGTCTTCTGATGACTTCATCTGCATCATCCTCAGAGGAATCCTCCTCACAAGAGCACTTTGGGTCACACAATCCAAAGCTAGGGACATCCCATAGGAAATGAGCGTTCACATGGGGCGTATAGCTGGGTTCCTCTTGATAGCTGAAAGAGGACATCGAAAATCTATGGGGTGAGCATAGATTGGCTGAAAATCTCATTAGACTCCTCTTTCGAAGGAATCTTAAAAGTTATCTTTACTCTTAAATCAAGTAGCCTTCTAAAGGCTAAAAGAGTAGCCTAAACTGGTTCCTGTTGTTGATGAATATTCTCATAATTTGTGACCAAGTCAATAGGCATGAGTTTCTCAAGATCTGCTCTCTTGATCTATTTGGGAATCTTTATCAACGTGGGAGCCTCTATGGAAGAGTCTGCTATAACCATCAGTGCTTCTGGAGATCCGCTGTTCTGTAGATCATTTGTACACCATTTGTTGACGTAGTGTCGCCATTATTGATGAAGGGGCAAGTGATATCCCGGTGAATTGGAGTTGCACCTTCAGGGCTGTGCACAAATTCGGGTCCTGAAGGGATATTGCATGATTCCGATGACCGCCTGCTCTTAGGATAATAATCTTGAGTCGAGAAGTGCGAAGAGAGCAGTGACTGGATGGCCCTTTCTGCCACCGTAGGTGTGTGTACCCTTCGGTTCTCTATTGAGCTACCATCTCAGACAATATATTAAGGGTTATATACTGGTCCTTTGTAGAGAATGGAATGTCACACTGGTCCAGCTTAGAGGACTGAACATACTTCTTTGTTCTTGGGATGGTTGACTTGAGCAATTGTCTGATCGACTTGATGCCTTCAAGAAATGATCCGCTCTTGTTGTATATATTATATGGACTCATTAGAGGAGGGACTACTTCCTCATCTGAGACTGACTTTGGAATAGTAGTAAACTGAACAAGACTACCTACATTTGCAGAATGTAAAGAATGCTTGGGTAAAGATAAGGAACTGGAAATATTTACTAGTTGGGAACTGGAACTTGTAGTGTTTTCCATCACTAAAACGAATCTCTCCCTACTCTCTCTCTGTCATCCCTTGGAATCTAAAATCCATAATTCTTCCCCCTTGCAAAATGAAAATTTTAGTTGGAATCAAATGGTCCAACCAACCCTGGGTGGAGTGTTGGAAGCACTCAATGGTGGAAATGGGATTGCTAGTAGAAACCTGCAACATCTGGACCCATTCTTGCAAGCAACGACCTCATTCCCTCCTCCACCCTCCTGTCAACCTATTCTTGCATCCTAGCTTCCAAATCAATCTTAAAAGCTTCTTTCTCATCTTGAAATTCCTTTTTCAATCGATTATTTTCACATCCTAAATTCTCTGCCCCAAGTAACATGAATCTGCTCCACCTCTGCTCTTAATGCCTTGGCTTGTGATGAATTTAAAATTGATGTTGAAGGCCCCTTTAAACTGCAACACGAATGACCTTTCCAATCTTTGCCAATTGCAATGGTGAAGACCTCTTCCTTTGTGAATTCCGTGTGACAATTCTCGGGCAACTGATTTTGCAATATAATCAAAATGTAATAGGGAGTGGTGCATTAGTTTTATTTTAAGTGGTAAAAATGTAACTAACAATATACTTAACCTTTTGATTGAAATGAATAAAACTATACAAAAGACTTACAATGATTTCCTTCATGTCCTCATCAGTTGAGGTTGAATCTTTCCACTTCTCGGTGGCTACGAACACATCGAATGGGTTGAACCCTTAAACTCGAAGGATTGCTGTAATTTTAGAATGGAAAACAATTTATCTTTCATCACTACTTCTATAGTGCTCCTGAACACCACCACAATAGAAAAGACAAATTTTATCCTCACTAGCCCCACCATTCCCAAGCAAATAACACTTATTTTAGTCTTCTGAAGAAAGCATTTCAGGCCTGGTTGCTCTAAGTTCCAGCAAGAAAGAAAAATCTTAAGAAAATCACATTTAGTATAAAATTTTCAAATCTTCTTTTATCTCACTTTTCAATATCATAATTGAGACCAAAGTGCTGCCTTCAGCAATTAACTTTGTGTGAAAAAGTTGTTCCTTGTCACATGATAAAGTAAAATTAAATTTCAAAAGAAAAAAACAACCCCTTCATTTTATACATTAAAATTAAGGAAAACTTAAATTCTTGACATAAACATGATAACTTCGCTAAAAAGGTGTAGACAAATACACTAAATGTGCTCAATCACATTTTCCTACTCTTTGCTTGTTCACATATTATCGAAAACGGTGTCTTTCCTATGACGTGTGAAAACTGTTGATGAGCTCAATTCACGAAATTTTGTGTAGATGTTGCCTATATGATTAATTGAATCAAAGACAAAGTGATAATTTTTCAAGCATATAAAAAATGTGAGGCAGAAAACTTTAAAAAAGGTAGAAATCAAAATTACAACTTAAGCTAGACTTCATCTCGTCTCCAGTAAATTCATATAGTTTCTCATTACTGGAGATCGACCCTCTCGTCGATACAGGGTGGTATTTCTTTGCTGTCTTGATATGATTCAAAGAACTCTTTCTTTAGCCTACTCTTATGGTCCCTCTACAATGTATTTATCATTTGAAATACCACCCTCCTTGCAGCATCATCATCTGGCAAAGTGGTGTTTTGTAATAATGAAATATAATGCATTATTATTGAATATTCATTTCAAAATTTGAGCATAGAGCTTCTGAATTGCACTAATAGTGAAGAAACAAGTTCGGACAAAGACTGAGACAATGGAACAGTTACTAGTGTTGATAGAGAAGAAAGATCTTGTTTCAAGTTCTCAAATTGATATAAACTAATCATTATGTTAAGATTTGAAATTGTTTGAGTGTTTTTTGCCTTACTTTTACATCTTAAGAGTGCACACCATAGAGGGTATAATAGATAGAGCATAAACTAATTGTGTTTAAATGTAAAACTCACATAAAACAAATAACATATGAGTGCCTTTTACTAACCTATTAATGCAATTTATTAGTGCATTTTAGGATAAAGGATCAATATGATTTTTAATTTGTGCAAAAGAAAAATAAAAAAATTTATTGAATTGGAATATAAACCTTGAAACATATCATGACCTCTTCCCACAACTGGTCTTTGATCTCCCTTGGCATATTAATGAATGTTGGGTAAGTGATCGGGACCTTGTTTTCCAACTTGGCAAAGACATCGCTAGTAGTTGCAAATTGCCTGTAGTAATCCCCACAGTGCCACTACAGGGCGACAACTGAACATATGTGATTTCTAGTCTCTTATTTGCTTGGTAGCTTAGTTGGCCCATGACCTTTCTTAGACGAGCTCGCATCCGTTTGAACTGCTTAGTGAGTTAAAATACAAAACATGCATTAAAAAACTGCTAATGGTTAAAATACATACTTCAAGAACCATTTCAATTGAATGTTGAAATTCATAAAATATCTTGAAGTCAGGACAATAATTGTTAAGTATTTAAGCTAGAAATGTCTCAAGAATTGTATCCATGCCTCTCTTTTTACGCATCAGTTGATGTTTGGGGCAATGTCATTTATGAACCAATAAAACCATTCTTTCTAGATAATGTTAGAATATAAGGAAATACACACAAAAGAAGGACAAAGCTGTTTATAACAGCTCCCCTCACTTGCTTTACAACAAATTATTGAAAAGATATATCATGATTCTGATCCATGTAAAAGTTGTCTTTATCTAATTCTTAGAAGCAAAGATGACAAATATCTTGACCAAGGATATGTAAGAATGAGATTTGGCCTTTTATGTATTGAATAACTCCAATGTATATAACACCAATCAGAGACTATATATATATAAAACCTGCTAGTGCATTTCTTAATCTTATAAGTTTGTTTATTTTCACCTGAGGTTATTTGTGTAGCCTGAATTGGGGTCTTTGGTTTTGAGCTATGAATTGGCAACTTCTTGGGGGGTGAACAGAAGAACTAGCCTTGGCACATGTCTAAATAGGTGTGACAGCCTTAGGAATTGGGGGGGGGGGGTTCATTGCTGTTGGTGTGGCTA
>JAOXNR010052377.1:0-16740 GCA_028571225.1 Parsonsia alboflavescens | reverse complement strand
CATTTGGATTTTAGTTCATCTAGAAGTTGGGTAATTTCGGTTACCCATTGGATAACCGAATAAAAACCGAAACCGAATATGAAAAACCGAAACCGAACCAATCATAGGTAGGATTGGATTTTGATTTTTTTCTCTGGAAAAAAAAAACTGAAAAAAATCGAAACCGATCCAACCTCACCCCTAATTGTAATTTGTTTAAAAATAATTAACTCATTTTTTAAAATAAATTGATTTTAATAGATTATTTAATTTTGAATGAATAAAGTAAAAAAGGAAAAAACCATAGTAACCCAGCTGTCAGAAGGTCCGAGGGGTTGAATAAGAAGGGCAAAATAGGGATTATCAGCTTTTGTTGTCACGATACTGAGTATTCCCCGGGTGAGCTAGCAATCATGATGCCAATTTTGACAAACAAGTGCCTTGAATGCTGTGACTTTGCCCATCCACGTGTTGCAATTCTATGTATTTGAAGTCCGGGCAGGCTGATTCAAGATCATTTCTCCTAAATTTTTATAAAATTTGGATTTCAATCTCTCCTTTTTTTTTTTTTTTGTTTCCCCTTGACATTTTAAAATGATATTTCTTTTAACAAATGAAGTCACCTAAAAAGATAATCGAATTCGTAACATGTATTATACACATATCACCTTCAAAATTATTAAGTCGCATCTCTTGGGTGCTGGAATACTCTCATGCTTAGTGAACAAAAAAGAAGTAAATTAAGGCCAGGTTTATTTTGAAACATTCCAAAAGTTACAATTTCGGGCTCTATAAAGTTTAATCCACAATTTTTTTTAACGATATTTGAGTCAATTTACATATCTCTTTATTGTTCCCTTAATGCTTGCAATTCATCAAAACTAAATTATGCAAGTATCATCCAACCCGGAGGCTATTATCTATAATCTCTACACTTACCACTCCACCTGCAGAGATATCCCTGAAGGGAAGTGTTCTTACTCGTTTGAGGAGTCTTCTCATGTCAAATGATATTGGCTAATCCTTCACCCTACCGAAAGGTCAAAAAAGAAAAAAGGAGGAGTTTGTACATCCCCCTTAAAAAATATCATATTTTTTCAATCTTTAATAATTTTTAGCATTATGAATTCAACTTTTTAAAAAAAACTCTAGCATTATATTCAGGTCCAAACATATAATGAAAACATTATGAGTGTTTGAATGTCTGTAGTAATGTTTAAAAGGGAGATGTACAAATCAAGAGAGTGGAACTCTTCCAAATTAAAAAAAGAATTTGTCAAAAACAGATGACCCATTGCCATCCACAACCTTATAGTTGTTAATTAAACTATCACCATAGACTTTAGGGTAGAGGTTTGGTCCAACGGTTGGATATAGTGAAGTGGGCCGTCTGGCACTTCATGAGTAAATCAGAAGGAAAAAGCACTTAACCCAATCCAATATTTTATTTTTCATTTGATTATATTTACGTTCTAACGGTAACAATATAGATCTTTAAACAGAGAGATAAATAGTAGGATGCATATAAATATAAGGCCTCATAACTCTTGAAATCTATTTGAGGTAAAAATATTTTCAAAAAATGAATTCATTTATACATATATAAAGGATTTGATAAGGTTGGACGTGATCACTTTCTATTTACTTCCACGTATTGATTTATCATTTATTGATTCTATTCTACTTGAGTATTAAGATGAATCCCATATTCTTATCAATTCACCTATATCATCCTCTCCTTCTCTATCCCTCCGTTAAAAAAACTCATAAAACCTCATATTTCCTTCTGATAGCACATGGGTCTAATGTTAGGACAAATCTTACACATATGAGAATTTTGTATTTGGATGAATCTACTCTTAGTTCATATGTCATTGATGTTTCAGAATAAAAAGTTACTCATTAGATGCTCTCTACTTCGAAAACGATAAGAGCTAGCAAATCCCTAAAGCTCCAAGTGAAGAAGATGACATTAAGTCTTTAATTCTTTGATATATAAATAAATATATATATATTTACATACATATTATTAAAAAGAAGTGGTTAATGGGTTTGGCACATTTGAATTCTCCATTTTGGTCAATTTTTATTGGATCTTTATACTTTTCAATTTTTTTTCCTTAAGAATTTCTTATTAAAACCATGAATGTTTTTAAGTTAAAAATTATGTACACAGCAGCAAAAAACTTTACATATTTAATAATTATTAAATTAATATAAATTTATATTTCTCATCTTATTTGAAAATAAGTGATAAATAATAATGTAAGAAATCAATCACCAAATGGCCCATTAGCTCAGTTGGTTAGAGCGTGGTGCTAATAACGCCAAGGTCGCAGGTTCGAGACCTGCATGGGCCAAATATTTTTTCTCCTCCTCTACCTTTAATTTATTTATACACCATATGAATAATCCATCTTGACTTTTTCCTTCAATTCTTCAAACCTTTGTTTCTCCTCCTTCTCTACCTTTAATTTATTTATACACCATATGAATAAGCCATCTTGAGTTTTGCCTTCAATTCTTGAAACCACAATAAGAAAGTCCTACTGCTGTTTCCCAATCTCCAAGCACAGGAAATGTTTCTGTCCAACCAAAACCAAGAATGGAAGACCCCATGACAAGTTCTTCTCTTCTCTAAATGCAATGTTCTCAGTTAGGCTAAGAGACAACCATATATGCCTTTCTAAGGATAAGGTTCTTTTCGAGTTGTACTTTGCTCCTCCTTTTCTCTAGTCTGATTGCATACTTTGTCTTCTAATCTGCTATACTTTTTTGTAACTCATTGAGGAATCCGTTGAAATAAAAATTTCAAGTTACATAAAAAAGGCACTTTGTGTGTAGCTTAATTTGCCACGTCTTGAATGGGGTACTTATTGTACAGTTTATACTGTTGGTTTCATTCTGAACCGGACCATGTCAAAGCTTATCAGAACAAAATCAAATCAAATTTTGGTCACACTTTTGCATTGCAGGTGATTCCAGTTCCAGATAATGCATAACCACATTAATATCCATTTTTAATTTTCTTGTTTTCATTTCCATTTTGGTGGTTGAAATTAATATAATGGATGTCTAGAGAGAGAGAAATAGAGAGTTTGATAGTTGCCTAACATATCATACCTAATATATTATGAGCCTAGCTATCTGAAACTAAATATGTCTGTGGAGAGAAGAGAGATTGCTTTGTCCCTGTTTGATGATGTATGTATATCTATGAAGAAGTTTCGATGTACCAAAGCAGGGAAGTCCCCATTAATGTAGTTTTCCCGAATCAGAACCGAAGGCAAGATTCTAGTCTTGTCCATTTTTTGTCTCAACATTATAAACACATATTTTTCCTTCTGGGCCCTTTTGCCAAGTTGTATATATCTTGCCTGCAGTGCCAAAGCAACCACATATATAATAGCAGCCTTTAACGAGGGCCAGTTTTGGTAAAGAAATTAAAATTTTTTATATACATACATATATTTTTTTATGAGAGTTTATAGAAACTAATTTTTATAATCAAGAATTGGGAATGATAAATATGAATTGATGATCAGATACACAATCCTAGCAAACTTTTGAAGGAAGTCACTGCCGTGAAAAGGGAGGACCTAAGACTCGGAAACAGATGGGACTTATGGGAAACCATGGCCATAGCTTTGTGACTTTAAAATGCATGGTGCATAGTAAAGGAAAGCTACGAAACATGCATATATATATATACATATATGTTAGAAATGGCTGAAGGGGCCGAAATCGTACTGTTGCTAGAGAGCTAACCGGCAAGAAGTGGGCACCAATTAAGAGAAATGTCAAATGCCCATTGGCAAATTAAAAACTCTTCCTCGTCCCCTACTAGCTAGTAAGTAACCCAAATAAGGACCAACTCATGTGGTCTGAAATGCTTCAAAAAATGAATTAATTAATTAGTGATGAAGCTGATTTGAAATAATTTCTATGATATAAATGATGTGGGCTTTCTTGGTGGTGGTGGTGGTCAGATATGAAGCAGATGATCACTGAGCCTTTCTTTCTTTCATCAAATCCAGCAACAGAGAGCTTGTTTTTATTTTCCCTCTTCATATAAATAAATATATATATATATTTTATCCATAAATACATGAGTAGGATATTATTATAGCCCCAGCACCTCATTTGTATATCAAGATTTAGATCTTCTTTTGCTAATAGGTATCCCAGTTGGCCAGTGGCCAGTCTGGACCAACATACCACGAGACAGTGTGCAAAATTTGCATGTTACATTTTAAAAGGTTCCCAATTTGGAATTGATGTGGATATGTAAAGGGAAAAGGAGATATGATGCTAAATGTTAGAATCTAAATTTCAAGTTCGAATCATATCAACTTTTTGGATTAACGAAATATTGAGGTGCTTATGAATTGAAATATAATTTAAAAAAATGTAAAAAGAATATGTATAGAAACTCATTATTTTCATTAAAAGCAATGAAAAAAGACTCTGAACCTCCTATAATATATATACAATTTACTTTATAATAACATTAATAAAAAAATTAATTTGTGTTTTAATTTTTTCTAATATGTGTGTGTGTGTGAACTTATTAACGTAAAAAGAAATGAAAATGTCTATCATAATTAAAGTAAAATAGCTAATTGGAGAGTGCTCTCAATCATTCCATGTCCTCGTATTTAATTGAGATCATTCTAAACATATATCATAAATAAATAAATACTTCATCGTTCAAAATTAAAAATATCCCTTTTTAATTAAATTGTCCGAAATTAAATGTTTTATTTCTTTAATTAGTTAAAATTTTATAAAAGAATTAATATTGTTATTTTAATTATGAATTAAATCAAAATATTTTAATAAAAATTGATAAAGTCAAAATAAAATATTTATTTCAGATCGAGAGAACATAAAATATGATTGATAACCTTTATATATATATATATATATATATATATATAGAAAATTAAAGTTGACTTAAGAAATTTTATCAATGATTATCAACTAGGGAATATCTCATTATAAGGACTACTGTATTAATTTGATATGATGAAGAGAAATTTTGTTGAAGATGGTGACAAAGCAAATAAAAAGACTAACAAGACCCCTGAATGCCTGTGAGACCGCTCGCGGCCTGGAGATTTGGCCGTGATGGTCAACCGAAGGGGAAAATAAATTGACTTAATATATTATTGAACCCTTCATATTGTAACAATAATTATATTGAGGTCTTAAACTTTTATTTAATTCTATTGCAGTTTTTGACTTGTCAGAATTACCCTATTAAATCCTTGGACATTTATTTTAATCCACTGACCCTTTAATATATCTTAAATAATTCACAGAAATTCTTCACACAATATAAATGTTCATCTTCTATCTTTTCATACTTATCTTTCTCTTCGGCAATGAAATAGTTTAAAGCAATGTTTTCACAACCAAAATTAATATCAAATTGAAAAATTTATTAATTTATTAGAAATTTATTTTTGAAATAATTAAATGAATAGATTTATTTGACTAAAGTATGACCTAGTGTTAAAATATAGTTTTTAATTTCTTTTAAAGTTTCTTTTAATTTCACCCAATTGTGTGATTAAAAGAGTTTTACGTGAATGATTTAAGATATATCAAGGGTTCAATAGGTTAAAATAAAAATTCAAGGGCTTAATAGAGTGATTATGATAAGTTCAAGGGTTTAATAGGATAAAAATAAAAGTTTTAGAGCTTAATAGGATTATTGTTACAAGGTGAAGGGTTCAATAATACATTAAGCCAAAGATCACCAACTGAAAAGGAACCAAAATTTATTATTATTTTGGCTAATTTGAAAATTCGCCAATTTATGTAGTAGTCCCATGTTTTAAAAATCGGATTGGACATCGAATTGGAAAAGTTATTGATTCACGGTTTAATGATCCAATCATAATTGAACCGCAATTGAAACGTAATTAAATTGGTTATATTATATAAAAAATAAAAAGTATATTTCTTATCGATATTTTTTTTTGTTTTCAATAATATAAAATATAATAATTTCATAACACAATAATATTGAAGTTAAATTTATAAATATGATATTAATAGTTTTTTATAATTAGCAATCATAAGTTCTATCTTATAGGGATTTAAAAATGATAATTTTTAGTATGGGTAAAGCTTGAAGATCATAAGATGTTTTTTTTATTTAATGAGATTTAATAATGAAGTATATTTTGAGTAGATTTGTTGATTTTAAAATAACTAAATGAGTAAATTTATAGTTTAATTGAGAAATGATTTAATATTAAAGTACATTTAAATTTTTTTATTGAAATTTGGAAGAATTTGGCCCCAATTAGAATTTTTTGAAAATTAATCTGTTCAGTATTAGATCGTATCGTAAATCCATCAAACCGATCAATTCATTTCGATTTTTCATTTAAAGAAAAATTTTAATAAAAATCGATTTATGACCTCATCGGTCTGACCAATCCCATTAAAAAAACAGTGCGCAGTACTACTGTATTAATATTAAATTTATGACGGTGACATTTATTTATACGGTCAAGGCAGCAAAAATGACAATTCAACAAAGTTAAGATAGCACTGTCTAAATCAAGATCCCTATTCATCTTCGAAATACGCACATCAGTTGCTCGGCATGCAGTGCACGTGTGGTTGTCCATTCACTCACTCACACAAGGCTTTCAACCTTAGATATATATCCTATCACCATTGAGGGATCACATACATACATTATATATATATATATATATATTATATAAAAGAAATGAATAATCTCCAAAAAGACGATAATATATTGTCGACATTAACTTAATTAATTTGCGTCTTTTTCTAATTGCTAGATCCCACTTTAAGGTTAATCATGTGTTAAAAAAGTTCACTACATTCTAAATTTATATTCCTTTCACCCCACAATATTATAAGTTTTTAGTCATAATACATATTTATAATTAAACCTTCCGATTTACAATTAAATTTTCAAATTTATTTCATAATATAAGTTACTTTATAAAATTTTATAAAATATTTCCTACTTTAATTTGTAGTTTGACAAAGATCTTTTTTGGCATTCGATTAAATCAATGTTTTTTTTTTTTTTTGGTTTGTGGGGAATATATTTTTTCTAATGTTATAAATAAGAAAGATAAAGACAAAGCTCGTTCAAGAAATAAAATACTTTTATTCATGATTAATAAGTTATGGGTTCAAGTTATAAAAGTGACAAATATTACAGGTAAATATTTATCCTTCCAAGATTTCACTGAATTTGTTGATCATTTTATGAGATAAATATAAGTCTTCTTGCGTTAGTACTTTTAAGGTTTTTTACAATTGAATTAATAGATAATTAATGACACTTGTAAAAAGGATTTTACCCTTGAATTGAGTTTTTTAAATTTAATGATTTCATATTAATTAATTTGATTAAAATAACCTTTATAAAATATAATAAAGTAGTCAAATTAATAGAATCATAATTAATCTATTCCATTAAACTCTCTCTTTGTCTTTATAACTATTAATAATTCCTTGCATAAAAGGTATGATAATTAAAGGGTAAAAAATATCATTTATTTATCTTGTAACTTAAAAACAACGTTAATTTAGAAAAAATATATATATTTTTTAGTAAAGTAACTTAAAAGGGAATGGAGGATATTACTTTTGGTGGGTCAATGTGGGAATTTTATAATAATTACATACAACATGTTAAAACCTTTATCACCCAACCTATTAATTATCTAAATTAATTAATTGCATGATTAAGTGGTATCTCATCAAGTGTGGAAGACAAACCAATAGACAAAGTTGTTTAATATTTACCCTTTTGAGGATCAATCAAAGCTGTCCAGAATTTTTTTTTTTGACAAGATTATAGAAGAAACACTTACATTAATTTTACACACGCTTTGAAGATCATATAAATAAATATATATATATATATCGGATTTGCTAAAGTGCGCTCCGAAGGACACCTTAATGCGAGCTCCAACCGTTACCGTAACGAAATTTTTGCTCCGTTTGATTGGCTGCATAGTACTGTAGCAAAAATTCTATTACGGTAACAGTTGGAGCGGCAATTAAGGCGCGTTTCGGAGTGCACCTTAGCAAAACCGTATATATATATATATATATATTTATTTATTTATATATATGAAGGGAAACTTTTCCCTACTTTGTCCGTTTCATGTATTTGTTTACTGAAGTGACAGGTGAGCATCTCTCTGGAAACTCTATTTGCGAAGAAATATCTCAGATTTGATGTTTGGGCACTAACCAACCATAAAATTCAAGTTTAGGCCAGCTGTTGAGGGGATTGGATAAGTGGCCTGTGTTCTCTGGTTCCGCTTATATTGCCATATTTAGGACTGTCAAAATGGATTAATCCTTAGAATCGATTTAGCCCTATCTTGGATTTTTGAAGAGTTGGATTTGAAAAATCTATTTTCAATTTAAGGTTTTTTAACCCGTCCCTTAAGGGTCAAAGGCCAATGAGAATTTAAAGAAAGTCAAATCGGCCTTTAGAGCAAAAATTATTTAAAAAGTTATTTTATTTTATAATTAAAAAAAGAGCATACTTTCTTTTACTATTACAGTAATATTGTTTATAGTTGTAGTATTTTTTTTCTTATTGAAACTCAAACTCTTTCTTTTGTTTTTTTTTTGTTAATTGTAATAAGTTTTAAGTCCGGAAATTGATTTTTTCAGTTTTATGTTTGATTTGTATTTAATAATTTTCTATATTTTTCTCTAATTTTATGTTTACTATTTTTTGCATTTTTTAAAAGTAGTGTGAAAATTGAAATGTTTTTATTTTAAATATTTTAAAAGTAAAAAAAAATTATATATATAAGGGTTGACCCATCCCGACCCTTGACTTTTGCGGGATTGGGATGAGTTAAGATTTTGACGACCCTTCAAAA
The DNA here is from genome assembly GCA_028571225.1 of Parsonsia alboflavescens. Classification (NCBI taxonomy): domain Eukaryota; kingdom Viridiplantae; phylum Streptophyta; class Magnoliopsida; order Gentianales; family Apocynaceae; genus Parsonsia; species Parsonsia alboflavescens. Next base: position 7,852 of record JAOXNR010052377.1, on the reverse strand, counting down.
AATGGGATTGACCTATCTCAATCCTTTAAATTTTTGACCCTTGAGATTGGAACCAGACTGGCTAGGCTAGTCCCAATTAACAACTCTAACCATATTGTTCTTTCTATTATTAGATAAGATCATTGATCTCTGATAATTTTATATATAAATATATATATATATATAATATCTTGTCTTTGCAATATATAGAGACATTTTACTATAATATTTTTTAAAATTTTTTAATTTTTTTTACCCCCAGTCCTAGCTCCCTGACCCTCTCTATATCTCCACCCCCTCAAGGATCAATATATAATATTTCCTCACTTATCTTTATCGTGTTTCAAACTTAAGACCTATTGATCCAATTATCGTCACTTACCATTAAACTAATTAGACTTAGGTACAATAAATCTCTCTCTCGCTCCCTTTTTTTCCCTTATTGTGCTCTCTTGCTCTTAAACACGCACTACTCTGCAAAATCTCCAAAATCAAGATAAACCAGTCTTGATTTAGTCAGTCCTTTTATATACTCCATCTGTGTCAAAACGATCGTCATTTGAGATTGTTTTGAATAAATTAAGGTAATTAACTGTTTTTCCTATATGGACAATATTCACCATCATTATTATATTGTACTAATTTTCTCTTTTCTCATATGTTTTATTGGTTAGTTAATTATTGAAAATAGTTAAACAATAAATTTATTTGAAAGAAGTGAAACAGAAAATTAATAAGAATGGTAGAAGAGGTAATTCATTCATACTTTTTGTCTTGAAATGTTTAAACGACAATCATTTTGAAACTGGAGAAGTATATAATCTTTGATGATGTAAGTGTCAATGGAGAAGAAATTGATAGATCCCTTTATCATCTTTATCAATATTTCCTCCATTCGAAATTAATCTTCTTATTTCTATTTAAAAATGTGTGGAATTAAGTTACCTATTTGTGAAATTTGTTAAAAAAGGGACTAACAAATTGTTGTGATTATATAAAAATTAGGTATATATATATATATATATATATATATATAATATACACACACACACATCCATGTAATGATAAATAAAGAAAAAAAAGATGATACTCCATTGATTCATGGGTAACACAAATAGTTGAAAGTGAATATCGCTACCGAAACAGCATATATGGAAGTTGAGAATCCAAGGAGAAACAGCTTCTCTTTGTTCCCCACAAAACACAACATCAAACTCTGGATTTCAAAGCATGAGAATGATAAAAGAAAAGCTTGTTTTATTTTATGTCCCACATAAATTTTTTTAAAAAATAAAGCACAGGTGGGTTCTGCTTAAATCACCTTCAAACAAAAACAAAATAAAGATATGTACCATATACATCACCAATTTCATAATATTATCTTTCTTTTTCCATTTCTTTTACAGACAATTAAAAAAAAAAAAAACTTGATTTTCCCCCCATTTTTTATCAATCAGAGAGGGAGTACTATATATAAATATGAATCTATATTGTATATATTTTTGAATGAATAAATATATGCTGTGGAACATGACCAATATCATTATATATTATTATTAGGACCTGACAGTGGCATGGATTGCTATAAGAGTGAGTGACCCTATCTCCCACCACTCTCAATCATTTTTAGTACCAAAATCCCTTCTCTCTCTACAAGCTCACAAATCTCTCCTTTTCTACTTCTTTTAAAATTAGTATACTTACGTTTAAATATATTAAACATTACAAATTTGTTTACTTGTGTTTAAGCCAGTTCTTCCATTCCATTATATCAATCAAGCGATTCCCTTCTTGCCATGTCCTTGACTGCAGGACTTCCATCAGATCATCAATCTGATCAGAAGATGTTCAAGAAATCCCTTCACCGGAGAATCGACTCCGGAGAGCTCGACGTGTTCGAGGCAGCCAAATACTTCTCAGGGGCAAACGAAATTTACGGTTATAACATTAATGCTGCACATCAAAGGATGCAGGGACGATCAGATCATCAAGACATGAGGCAGTCATGTTCTAGAGCTGCTGCTGCAGGAAGATTGAGCTTAGACGTGCCAACGATGAGAAATAATTCAATAATTTCTGCACAATCCCTGGTGAATATGGATCATCAGATCAAGGCCGGGCCTAATAAAGATCATCAGAAAATTAAACACAAGCAACCGAGCTCCCCTGGAGGAAGACTAGCCAGTTTCTTGAATTCTCTGTTCAATCAGACATCTTCAAAGAAGAAGAAATCGAAATCCTCTTCACAGAATTCCATCAAAGATGAAGATGAAAGCCCAGGTGGCGGCGGTTGGAGGAGGAAGAGAAGAAGCAGCATCAGCCATTTCCGGAGCACAACTAATAATAATCACGGCTCCTCTGCTGATTCAAAGTCCCTGTATTCATCTTCAAGCTCCGGTTTTCGAACCCCTCCTCCTTATATCATTACTGCCGATCATACTCCCACAAAGTCCTCATTCAAGGACCTAAGAAGTTACTCTGCTTTCAGCATCTCAAAACCAAATAGTATTATTAATAATGTTCGTGTGGATAGAAACATTAACAACGACTCCTCCTCTGACTATTCTTGGCTGAACGAAAAACTGATGAGTTACGATGATAAGCAAGGAAGGAATTACAATTGGCATGATGATGATGATCAAGAAATTATTAAGGAGGAATTCAAGAAATTCAATCGGGATGCTGATGACGATGGTGGGGAAAGCGATTCCAGCTCTGATCTATTCGAGTTACCAAACTATGATCTTGGAGGGAGCTGCTTCTCATCGAGCGGTTTACCGGTTTATGAAACTACCAATATGGACAGCATCAAGAGAAGTACAGCTGCTACAGCAATTACAACAGCCACGAGATGAAATTATAAAATGATTTTCTTACTATTGGTTTTATGATCATTAATCTTCCTTCTTCTTCTTCTTTTGCATTCGTGGTTTTTGAGATGTGATCGTTGGATCCAAAAAAACATGGTTAGAATTTTCCTGTCAAGATATGGCTAGAAGATTCTGCTTTTCTTTTCTTTTTTTAATTCCTTGTTTGATTGTCTGCAAACCTTTCTCCATATGTACAGTGTAAATTGTTGGTTGGTCTCAAACTTTTCTTCTCATAAAACTAGCTAGCATGCAAAATCTTACATCCCCGCCGCGACGAGCGGGAGTGAACCTCTCCATGATGAGTTTTTACCCCTAAGGTGAATTAAACCGACAAGGTTTAGAAGGTAAATGCGTTGAATTTCAATTTATTTAATCAATTTCAAAAATGGTTGCCACCTCCATGGTCTCTAATCTGGAAATTTTGAGACCGTACACGAGATTAGGAACCATTTGAGGTTAGACACGAGAAGCAACGGACAGGAGAGAGTATTTTCATGATAATTATTTTTTATTTTATTTTTTATAACTAAATGTATATCTTGGAGTGCAAGAACAATATTTACATATAAATATATATATATATATATATATATATATATATATTTATTCAATATTAATCCAGCAACATATATTAGAAGAATTAGTTTGGTGTACTCAATCGTGTGCATTCGTTATGCTTTTAGTGGATAAAGAAATTATTATCATCACTCCCCCCCATGTGGCCTTTCTCTCTTTTCATCTTTTTTGACTTTTTTCATAAGCAATAATACAATGATTCGAGTGGAATAATTTCTAATGCGTCATCATCATATCAAACTAAGCCTTTCACACTAACCACAAATTAAATTACATGCTAAACATCCATCGTTCACTTCTATAATATCACATATATATAGGCCATAAAAAATATTACTTCCTCCATTTGGAATTGAATCTCCCCTGTTTTTAAGTTAGCTGAAAATAAATGTTTCGTTTCATAAATTAATTCAAATTTTATTGAGAGATTCATATCATTAAGTCTAAAATAAACTAAATCGACTTATTTTTTAAAAAAATTTATACAAGTGAAAAGAAACATTCAATTCCGAAAACACTGGGGGAGGGAGTATAAAGCTGGCGAATGAGAAAATTCCATGCATGCACAATCTTGAAGTTACAATACTTGAGATTGCCGATGACTTAACTAAAAAACCAACAACAACAGTTCCCATATAATTTGGTTGGAAAGGGGCTTAATTAATCAGCAAATGTTATGATCAATACAAGCCAAGATCCTAAGACATGAGGTGTAATATTTATGATTATTAATTATTTTTATTCAAAGAATATTTATGCATACGCAGTAATAATTATGGGGTCAATAAGATGTCAAAAGCACATAATATAGGTGCAGACAAAAAGGAGTCTGATGAAGACCATCTTTTGATGTGTTGGAAATTCATATCATTCTCTCCGTCCCGTGTAGTAAAGGGGGGGAAAAGAAAAGGCAGCAGAGAAGTTGAGAGAACTTCCCAAAAAACAAATTACAAATTATTCAAGGTTGTTTAAGGTTATTGCACAACATATACAAATCATCGATAATAACTTTGTTCATTTTAAACTGTTTTATCCTTTATAAATAATTATCGTTTTCACAAATTATTCTATTCTCTCTTCTCTCTAATTTCACGAATAAAGTAAATTAATTGGGTAAACAGAAAAATTCAACTCTACTTTTTGCATTGAAATGTGTAAACAACAATTAATTTAAGATAATGACTCCCTCCCTAAGTGACAAGTAATTTGCGACGGAGGGAGTATTATTTTTAGATATTTTCATCTTAATCCCAGACACAATACTTTAATTATTTCATCCGCATGAAAGTAAGTGTCTTATTTTGATTTGCATTGATTTTGTACTCCTTCTGTCTTAAAATATGAGTCATTTTACGATGTTTCATTTGTCTTCACAATATAAGTTTCTTTTTGCAATTATCAATGCATCATTATGATATTTTTTTCATTCTTATCCTCCATTGATAAACTCATTTAATTATTATAAAGAAAGAAAAACATAGTTATTAAAGAAAGAGAAAAAGGATATTTTTGACATTACATAACTACGTTTATATTGTGGAATGAAGACAATATCTATAATATTTTTTTGATGTACCAATGCTACTGTTTTAGTAAAAATTTCAACTAATTTAAGCGATGAAACATCTAATTTCAAAAATTTCATCGCCATCCAATGTGAAACTAAGAGAGCTTATATGCAACTCCCAACAAATTCATCGAGAGAAAGAAAAAAATATTATTAATTTACATACAAAAAACGTTATACGTAATTTACATCCTCCTAAGTTAAATAAAAAAAACTCATGATACCATTTTAAAGTAATTGACAATAAATCTTTTATTACATTTTAATTTTTTACAACCAAATTGATTAATTTAATAATACACCAACAACATCTAAAGAACTAATTAGTATATTTACTTAGACAAAGAAACTAGTTGTAGTTTAATGATGCTCCCATTTGGGGGATGCTTAGATGGAGTTTGGTTAAAGTGAAAGCGTTTTTTTAGTCTCACTAAAACATATCTTTAGATTTATAACCTCCACATGATTTAAAGACGAAGAGTATGAAACCGATAAAGTTCACTATTGTTTTTTATGGAGTTTGGTGAGTTGATAGATGCAAATAAATGAAAGATTCATATATAGGCAGCACCACCAAATAAATTAGTTTCGGCATAGCATGGAACCAAACCTAGTGCTTAGAGGGACCAAGCGTGCGTGTACCTGATTTCATTTCAAAGCAGAACAGAAATCCCACCAAAATATATTAACAACCACGAAAAAAAGAAAAGAATCATTCTTTTTTTTTTACTCTCTCTCTCTCTCTCTTTTTTCTTTTTTCTTTGTTTTTCTCTTTTCTTAAGTCGCAAAGAAAATGATTATATTTGCATGAAAGGAATCGAAAAGCCCTCATGAATCCTATCCTAATCTTTTATCATTCCAATTTGTCTATTCTCGTACATAAATCAAGCTTTACAAAAGATTGAATTGAAATTTTGATTTCACATATTTATTAATCCCTTCATCCAAAATTAAATATCGAATGTTGACTTGACCAAAACTCATTAAAATAATTTGACTTAGTTTCATTTTAAATGGAAATGTCAAAAAGGGATTAACCCAATTCCGAGGGTCAGAGACTTTAAAGGGTCTAACCAAACTGACTTCACTATCTAAAAGGATCATTCAAAACCTAGCGCAATCCAAGCAAGGACCAAGAGTGTTTTTTTTTTAATATATATATATAAAATTTCAAAAATATCATAAAAAATTGAAAAATAAAGAAATGAAGTTGTAATTGATGAAATTTCTTCTTAAATAAGAGAAAACTGATGTACATTTTTAAAAAAGTAAAAGTAAACTCATGATTAAAATAAATAAATTACAATAAAAAAATTATATTTTAAAACATAAAACTAAGATAATAATTATAAATTTCTATTTGAAAAAATAAATTAACAATAAATATAAGTCATTTAGAAAAAAAATAAAAAAAATAAACTATCAAGTCTAACTAATAAAATAAAAAATATTTTAATATAATATATATTAAAAAGAAAAATCACTGGATTGGCCCTACTGACCATATCAAAGTCCTCCTAAGCCCTTGGCCTCAATGGGCGGGGCCAAAAAGCCTGCCATTGAATTGGGGCAACATATTGCGCAATCTAGCCTAACCTAGTTTTCAGGAACAACCTCTTTTTGACAGTTCTAATTTTGAATATAATAATGTCAATTTTTTTATAAAATTTTTTCAATTTATAAAATGAGATATTTAATTTCAGTTCAAAATGAAAATAAGAATATTTAATTTTAGATGTAAAATGATCCTTATTCAAAGCTTAATCCAATCCAAGGGACCAAGAGTGTTTTTTTTAAATAAAATATAGTTTCAAAAATATCATAATAAATTGTAAAATAAAGAAATGAATTGGCAGTTGATGAAATTTCTTCAAAAAATAAAACTAAATTAATAATTCTAAATTTTTTGTAGAAAAATAAATTAACAATAAATATAAATCATTTAGGAAAAAAAAAAAAACCTACCAAGTCTTACTAATAAAATAATAAATATTTCAATACAATATATATTAAAAAGAAAAACCACTGAATTGGCCCTACCTGACGCTATCAAAGTCCTCCTAGGCCCTTGGCCTCAAAAGGTGGGCCAAAAAACCCGTTGTTGAATTGGGACAGCATATTTCGCAACCTAACTCAATCTAATCCCAAAAGGCAAGCTCTTTTTTTACTATTCCAATTTTGAATATGATAATGTCAATTTTTTTATAAAATTTTATCAATTAAGAAAATGAGATATTTAATTTAAAATAGCTTAAAATAGAAATAAAAACATTTAATTTTGGATGGAGTAAGAATTTTCAATTGAAAATTGTTATGCCCCAAATTTGAAAGAAAAAAAAAAAATTGCCTTGGTCAGACAGGGTATTTTTGGCCAAAAAGACTTTTTGTAAAAGTCTAAAATAGTTTGGCAACCTAAAATGGTAAAAAGAAAAATAGAAACCTATCTCAGAAGACAAAAATTGAAAATGAAAATTGACAATTTACCCTTTTTTATTAAAGAAAAATTCTATTATGGACTCGATTTATTGAATCATATGGCTCACTTTGAGTCACATCATAAAATTTTCTCACAAAGTACTAGGTCATATGTTTTGAAAAAATAGATAATATCTCTTGATTTGATATAAAGTACAAGATTCATGTGTGTTGACATGAATTAGGTTCATATTAGAATTTTTCTTTCTTAAATGGGTTATAAACAGTAAATTTTTAAAATTGTTCTTGCTCTAGCGGGTGGATGGAGAAAAAAAAAATGTTGTCTTGGTGGGATTTTTTTTTCTTATATATATTTATTTTAACTAGAGGAACTTCAGTGAAAATCAAAAATAATTTGGAGATTTTAAAAGTCCCAACAAAAAGG
>JAOXNR010052376.1:0-16741 GCA_028571225.1 Parsonsia alboflavescens | reverse complement strand
ATAACATAATTAAGCTAAGTTACATAAGATAATGGCATGAAAAGATCATAAAACTTAGCATAATTATGTGCGAATCAGATATCTATCACATACTTCCTCATTTGTATTTTGAATTAGAATTTTTTCAAACAACTTATTCCATTGAGTGAATGAAATTATAAGATCAAATTCTTCAATAGCTCTTCTTAGGTTCTTGAGAAACTTCACGAAGGCTTTTAATTACTTTATGTTAACGTATTGAAGTTTCTTCCAAATATAGAGCTTTGTTGATGTTGAGTAAAAACACATATTAATCTAATTAGCCGTGAACCTTCATGATGAATCCTTGGGAATTTCAATTGGTGTGTTTGAGAATTTGATCGTAAAACCTAAAATTCAAGATCACATCAATCTCTAAGCTTGAACTTTAAATATAGATCTTTGTACATAAACTTCCATCCATCGAGCTTTGCTTCTCCAAACATGGCATCAACAATGAGTTCTTCTTCTTAATTAGATTTGTACCAATGCTATCATTGCCTTCTTGAACCTTGAATCATCATACTTGTATCTGAAGTACAAGTCTTTTGTACATGAACCTCATTGCATAGAACATGTATGTTCAAATATCATCACTTGAAAGCATCCATGATCTCTCATACTTGAAATATAAGTCCTTGTAAGCATTCTTCCTTCAATAAATGTCATCCTTAAAGTATTCTTCCTTTAATAAATAACAAGATGGCTCCACCAATTCTAGGTTTTCTCCTTGATATCTACCAGGGAATGATGAATATCAAGGAGCAAATATGGAATTGAAGGATTTATGGAAGCTCTCATGTGAAGAGATTAGAAGATTCAAGCTACTTGGCTTCAAATATAAGGATCAACATTTCATTTTCAATCATAATGAAGATGAAGTTCATGTAGTTGAAGATGAAATTTATGAAGTTAACTATGCATACAAGGACAAGCTAAAATATGAAGGCTTCATGAACAACAAGCTTGATTGATTGAAGTTCTTGGACAAGGATTTATATTTCAAGTTCAAGCTTAGAGGTAGGTTGAATATGGCTTGTAAAACACATCTTGATGCATTCAAAATCATGTCATGTCAATCTAAGACGAAAGCATGAAAGAAGAGAAAAGAATCCAATCAAAACAGGCTTGAATATTGTCATCTAGACAGAGCTCTTGTTTGTATCATATAGGTATGTTCATTAAAATAGGGCTTAACTAACCATGTGACCAATGAACTTGTCACTTTTATTTTTTAAGTTTGGTCATCAAACTATAAAACCAATTAATTTAGCCATTATACTTTGTGTTTTTAAACAATTTAACCACTCTATATTGGTCTAATTGAATAATAGTTAGAAACGTAATCAATCTTCATTAATATTATCATATGGCTTGCCATGTCACTAAAATTTTCCTTATCAACTCAACTAAATGTAAAATTTTACTCTATCATTCATATTATGTGTGACTCAATAAATAAATAAAAGAAGAAATTGAAAAAATGATGAAGATTCTTTTAGCTGATATGAAAAATTCCAGTGACATGGAAAGCCACGTGACATTTTCATTAATGATTGATTACATTAGTGGCTATTATTCAATCTGACCAGAATACAGTGGCAAAATTTTCTAAAAGTGCAAAGTATAATGGTTAGATTGTTTAAAAACGTAAAGTATAATAGTTAAATTGTTCAAAAATGTAAAGTATAATGGCTAAATAGACTAATTTTGTAGTTTGATGGTCTAATTAAAAAAAAAAAAAAACAAATTCAGTGGATAGAATCCTTTTCATTAATTCCATTTTTTTTTGGAAACTCTTGGTGCTTATTCTTTATTCATCTTCCATGTATCTGGCATTAGTGCTAATAAGAACTTTATGCTCTTGAGGATGATAAAAATAAGCACCTCTTGTTCCTTTCGGATACCCAAAAAAGTAGCATAAATTTGGCCTTTGTTCTAGCTTACTTCCTTTAGTCATTACATATGTTGGACAACCTTATATCTTGAGGTGTCTTGGACTTGGGTTTCATCTAATCTACATCTCATAAAGAGTCTTGCTTGTAGACTTGGATGGCTCCAAGTTAAGCATATATGTTGTTGTTTCTAAGGCATATCCCCACAAGGAAATGGGAAGAGATGCACGAGACATCATGCTTATGACCATGTCCAATAAGTTATATTTCTCCTTTCGGCTGTGCCATTTGATGGGGAGTCCTCGTTGCATTCCCTTGAGAAATTATTCCATGATATACCAACGGGTCCAATTACAAGAGTTAGGGAAGTCAAGACGAAGACATCATTGGTGTTGTTCATGCAAAACAAAAAAGAACAACTTGACTTTGAAGTCATTTTCAATAAGATGAAGTTCGTTGGAGAACAATCAAGAAAGGATTTCAAGATGATGATCCAAGGACTTGGAGAAGGAGTTTTAAGTGAAGATCAAGGCCTTAAAGTCTAGTGTGATTTCTATTGAAATGGGTTTCATTAAAAAACACACCAACTTGAAAGATTTTACCCAAGACTCACCTTTGAGGTTCAAGTTAGTTACAATGACCTATGATGTTTTTCAATCATCAACCATTGTCTTGATGTTGGTAGAAAAATCAACTCCATAACCAAAGTGGTGAAAAGTCCTAGAGTAGTTGAACCAAGAACCCTAAGAGAGTTAGAGGAAGAACACTTTCAAAAGCAAGTTTTATTCCAAGAAGATTCTTGATTTCATAAAAAGATGTTTGTAGGTTAAATGTGAAAAGGCAAGACAAGAATTATTTATGCTCGAACGACTTAGAATAACCTAAACAATTTGTGCTAGAGGTGTAAGTACTTGAATGCCCTTGAAATAAGCTTTAAATTATCGAGGGAAAAAAAAAACAAAGGGGAGAAAAAAGGTGAAAATCGGGCAAAGGCAAGTCTGAAAGGGGACCATGGCCACTGGAACTCAGCCGGTTGGCTTATCTTTTAGTTCGACTCCTGAGAAGCAAAAGGATAGTGTGCTGGATAGGCTCTGTCCCACTTCCGTTTTGGCTCCATTTTGCTTGTTTTCCTTGATGCAAACTTGATGTCCTCCCTCCAAATGTCCTATGTCATATTTTTGGTATATTTTCAAGTCTTCCAAACCTTCAATCAAAGCCATATTCCATAGCTTCTTGCCTCCATCATCATCATCAAGTTTAGCTTCCTTAAAGATGGCTTCTTAATCAAGTTGTTCTTCCTTGTCTTGAACAAATGTCATCAAAGCCTTCTTTGTCCTTGACACCCTCATCCTTGTGATTGGTCTCGATGGCATTGATGGAGCTTGGTCTCCATCACTCCCCCTCTCTTTGAAAGGATTCGTCCTCGAATAGCCATCATCTACATCGGAGGGAGAAAAGTCATTGACATTAAAAGTGGCACTAACTTGATTCTTACAGGGAAGATCGATCTTGTAAGCATTGTCATTTATCTTTGCTAGGACTTGGAAGGGACCATCTCCTCTTGGATCAAGCTTGGACTTTCTAAGATGTGGAAAATGCTCCTTTAGGAAATGCACCCAAACCCAATCACCAACTTCAAAGTTGTTGGTCTTCCTTCCCTTGTTATGTTGCTTGGCATACTTTTGGTTTTGTGCATTGATGTTATCCCTTGCCTTAGCATGCATGCTCTTTACCAATTCCTCCTCCTTCTTTCCATCTAAACTATGCATGTCAATTAAAGGCAAGGGCATCAAATCCAAAGGAGTTAAAGAATTAAAACCATATACCAATTCAAATGGAGAGTAATGAGTAGAGGAATGTATGCTTCTATTATAAGCAAATTCAATGAATGGCAAACAATCCTTCCAGGATTTCAAGTTCCTTTTGATTATAGCCCTTAGCAAGGTCCCCAAAGTTCTATTAACCTCTTCCATTTGGCCATCAGTTTGTGGGCAACAAGTGGTAGAAAATAGCAATTTAGTCCCAAGTTTACACCATAAAAACTTCCAAAAAAGGACTTAGAAACTTAGTGTCCCTATTACTAATAATTGTTCAAAGGATTCCACTCAAGTGCACAATTTCTTTAAAGAACAAGTCGGCTAAATGATGAGCATCATCACTCTTAGCACAAGCAACAAAATGAGCCATCTTAGAGAACCTATGAACGACTACAAAGATAGAATCCTTACCCTCCTTGACCTCGGCAAAATCCCAACACAAAATCCATAGAAATATCCACCCAAGGTGCACTAGGAGTAGGCAAAGGCGTATAATGACCATGTGGTTTAATTGTTGATTTAGCCTTTTCGCACACACTGCAACTAGAACAAATTTTCTCAACATCCCTTTCATATGTGGCCAATAAAAATGTTCTTGCAAAATACTCTAAGTTTTAGAGATGCCAAAATGACCAATTAAGCCACCCTCATGACTTTCAACAACGAATAATCTCCTGATAGATCATAGGCACACATAATCGACTTTCTCTAAACAAATAACCATCATGCACATAAAACTTGTCACAAGCACCATTTTCTCAAGCAAGATAAAAATCTTTAAAATCATCATCGCCCGACATACTATTCCTTCATAAACTCAAAGCCAAGTAATTTAGAGTCAAGAGTAGAAAGCAAAGTATACCTCCTCGAGAGTGCATCCACTACCACATTTCCTTTACCTTGTTTATATTTGATCACATGGGGAAACATCTCGATATACTCCACCCATTTGGCATGCCTCTTGCTTAGCTTGATTTGCCCTTCCAAGCGATTTAGGGACTAGTGGTTGGTGTTTATCACGAACTCCCCTGGCCAAAGGTAGTGTTTCCAATTTCTTAAGGACCTATCCAAAGCAAATAACTCCTTGTCATAGGTAGAATAATTCAAGGTAGCCCCATCTAATTTTTCACTAAAGTAGGCTATAGGCTTACCCCCTTGCATCAATACCGCTCCTATACCCACCCCCGAAGCATCACATTCAATTTTAAAGACCTTAGAGAAATCGGGGAGAGAAAGGATAGGGGAACATTTAAGCTTGGATTTTAGCAATTGAAAAGAATTTTCTCGTTCACTCTCCCTCCTAAACTTAACCTTCTCCTTGATCATTTCCGTAAGAGGGGCTGCAATAGAATTTAAGTTAGGTACAAACCTCCGATAGAATGAAGCCAACCCATGGAAACTTCTTACCTCACTAGTGCTTTTCAGTGTAGGCCATTCCTTGATTGCTGTGATTTTCTCCTTATCCACTTGAACACCATTAGAAGAAACAACATATCCAAGAAAAGTAATTTTTGGCAAGCAAAAAGTTCATTTACTCAAATTAGCATATAGTCATTCAGTTATAAGGATATCAAAGACTAACCTTAAGTGCCCAACCTGGCTTTGATACCAGTGGGGTTCAAGCACCTACCCCTGGACACGGATCATGATTACTTCTCTTTTCCCCTAGGCGCCCTCCCTGGCTAAGCGGGTACTTCTCCGTTTCCTCTAACTCTCCACTTAAGGGATGGTACTTGCTCTCACTTATGGTTGTTATAGAATCACCTATAATCGGGGATTATTGTCAGGACTTCAAAGACTCTTTTGGGAATTCAAAAAGATTTCGGGAGAGAGAAATAAAAGGCTTAGAGCTTCATTGAAGGGAAAACACTCATCATATTATTGCTCGGAAAATATTTATAGTAGACACTCTGCAAAGAAAACCTTAAGAACCGAAACTACTACTTGAAATATGAAATCTAACTTGACTCTTGCCTATTTCCAATCTTACTTCTAGTCTGCCTCTAAGATGATTTGTCATGCCATTTTATAGATGGAAATGGCCGACTTACAAGGTGCCTTAGGACAGATTACATTACTTGGACAATTACAACATGGAAGTAAAACTTAAACACGTAATACAAAGGGACAAAATCCTATTAAGACACGTAACTAAAAAATGACAACAATACAAACTAATTGTGAAACCAAGGCTGGCAATATGGCTGAAGAGGTCAAGTATTGCATGGCTGAGTGGCTTCAACATTATTCTCGAATGACACCTGGAAAAACGGACAAACAAACTGCAAAGACAATGCTTCAGGCAGAAGACATTGTTGCTCATTGTGGAGATGTGGCTGTGCAAATCTTCCATAGTGGACAGCTCCATTCTTATGCATGAAGGCTGAAACATCTGGCTGTACTCAGAAGACAAAAACCTAAAAGAATATTCAGCTCATACTGTTTGAGAAAACATGGCTAGACATCCTTGCTAGCTGCTTGTTCCTTGCATGAGAAACAACATTTTATTCTTCTAAAAGCTAGACGAAACATGGAGGAAAACCTCTACAGAAAGCTGGATGAAACAAACTCTGGAACAAGGCTGACTGAAACAAAACACTTCAATAGTAGAAAATTCTTTGTCATGACATGCTTGCTTCCTTGGCCGGTTTATTGATGCTTGAAAGAAAGACTAAGGCTGGACCAAAATAGTACAGATTCCTTGACAGAAAAATCTGATGGTAGATTCTTTTTATCTTGGTTGAAACTGTTGATGAGAACAACTAGATGAAAATAGTAAGGACTCATGTGATTTTCGCCTGAAAGGAGTAACCAAGAATCTAAAATTTCTGCTCCATTTGAACTGGTATATTGCAGAAAATTCAGATAGGAGATGAAGACTTCTTTTGGCCGAAACCTTCTACATAGAATTGCTAAGCTTCCTTTTTCATCTGATACATTCTTCATGATTGATCTTGGACTGTTCTTAGTGACTTGTGACTTTGAGGCTGTTGAAGAATTCTAGAGTTTCTTAGGGCTGAAGTTGTGGATGAACACGACTTATTTGCTTGATTTTGGAACAAAGGACAACATTGATAATCCTCTGGAATGTGAATTTTCCAGTGTGAAGGATACCCATCCCAAATAAAGTTTTCTTCAGGCTAGCTATCTTGCTCAAAGATGTCCGTATAGTTCGCACTTGGTGACTGTTGGAGGACATTCTTAGACTTTAAGTGCTCAAAATGCTCATCACGAGCTACACCCATAAACGGTTGAGTTAATGATTCCCTGGATAAAGACCATTTGTTGATCCGTGGAGAAGGCATAGGTTTAAAATAAATCCGTTGAAATTCTGTATGCCTTACCATAAGATAATCTAAGTGTACAATGTACACTTGATATATCTTTGTTGGACTACCGGAGAGGTTCTGCCCGTAATCATCATACCAATCCTGAGCCAATTGAAAAGGTGTGAGATAACGCCATAGCTATGTATTGCCAAAGAGGTCAGGATTAGCAAAGAACATCTTGAAACAGTGGATCTCAATTTCTATAGGATAATAGCAAAGGATTGCAAGAGTCCACAGATACCGAAACCTGTCTTCGGAAATAGACTGTGCCAGAGGAAAGACTGCAATGTTGCTGAAGGGTTGGTCTGGATCAAACGACACATCTCAGAAATGGAATTGTTCTTGGCAGGTTAAGGCTTGGTGCTTGAACACAATTTTTCTGGCATGTTCTTTGACTTGGTCGACTGTGTCACAACGGGCTAGTTTGGGTAGATAGAATTCCAAGATTGTGAACATTACGGGCATAGGTTTGGGTAGGTTGTCAAAGAAAGGATTAAACAAAGGTTTTTTTTGGTCCAGATAAAAGGCTGGTTAGGATACTATGTTCTGTAGGCATTTCTGGGAAAGAGAAGTCATCTATCTGCACAGAAAATTTACTACATGTATCCGTATGTTCGATTCTGGGACCTGTGGAATGACTACAACCTGGAAGGAATATTTGACACATCTGTTTAAGGTTTAGGATGGCTCTGGTATGTTCCGGAGTCCAAGGTGGCAGTCTCTTCTTCAAAAGTTGTGACAACAAGTTGATGTATTTTGAAGAGTTAGGAAGGAAGGAATTGATACATTTAATGATGTTGAGGAATTGTTGGATCTCTTTTACGGATAGGTTCTCGTTTGGAAAAGAAGGAAGAGTTTTAACAAAGTGAGGACCTGGCTAGATTTTTCCGTCTGAGATTTTCATACCAAGGTACTCAATCTCATGGAGGCTAATGGAGCTTTTCTTTTCAGAGATCATGATACCCTGGGATTTGACGATGTCAAAGAACTATTCTAACAATGACAAATGGGCTTCATCGTCTTTTGAAAAGAGGAGGATATCATCAATATGTATCAAAGCACTGTAAAGGATGGGCTGAAAAATATTAATCATTGCCTTTTGAAAAATTGAAGGAGCTACCTTCAGCCCAAATGGTATCACCTTCCATTGATATTGAGCATTAGGAATGCAAAATGCAGTTTTATAACGTTCTTCAGGTGTAATTCCTAATTGCCAAAAACTAACTTTCAAACTAAACTTTGAAAAGATTTTTGCTCCCGCTAAGTGAGTAAAAAGATTTTGAATCCGTGGGAGCGGAAACTTGTCATCTTTTAAAAACTGGTTTAAAGGTTTATAGTCAATGACTAACCTTTTCTTACCTCTAACTTGCTCGCTTCGTTTGTTGACATAAAAGGCTTGACAAGCCCAACTAGAATTAGTTGGCTCAATCAGACCTTGTTGTAGCAGTTGTGCACATTCTTCTTGAGCAAGTTTCAAGTCGCCTGGGGTCATGCCTGGATGTGTTGCTTTGGTCAGGTTGATATCTTCATTAAGCTTAAAGCGGCGCTTAACAAAGAACTTTTAATTTTTCCAAATCTGACTTTCATGTTTAAAGTTGGCATGAGAATTTGCACAGAAATTTTGTAACATGTTAGCTGTTGATAAAAATTTACCAGTAGTATTCGAAATAGCAAACATATTAGTAACAGGAGTAAAAGGTTGGAAGTGATTTTTGTATCGGATGCCGTGAGGAAGGACTCGGAGTCTTTCAGCTTTTGCATATACATCCCATCCCATCCGATCAGAACATCTTTACCATGAAGTTTGTTCCCGAACACTTTGATCCAAATTATGCTATCAGGGAAAAACTTTATTCCAAGTGGATGCTTTGAAATGAGACTGCCCTGGAAGATTTATCCATTTGCTGCTTGGAACTGGGCGTCAGTATTAGTCCAAAATTCTGGTGGTAGAATCTCGGGATTCATCATTGTCTTCGTGGCTCTTGTGTTTAAGAATCCGATTGCTTTAACTGGTTTAGCATACTTAGATGTCAACAAGGAGACCTGCACATGTGGAGGACAAATATCAGATAGAGAATTAATATTTGAAGCTTCAGTATGATTGAAAACCGGTAAACATGATTCTTGTTCAAAATCATGCTTAGAAGCTTCAAACACAGAATCTGTAATTTCAATGGCAAAGACAGTATCCTAGTCAGGACGGTTTTGCACAGAGAACACTAATTCAACATCAGATTCTGGATGGTCCACCATTAGTTGTGATATGAGCTTTGAAGCTTTGGCCTTCTTGGTTGGACAATTTCTGGTGAAGTGGCCTTTCTTTTTTCAAAAGTAGCATCTGTCTGATTTTCGTTTGAATGATGCCTTCCATTTGAAATATTTCAGATTTTTCTTTGACTTGCGTTTCTTCTGCTTCGAAGGTCTGCTCTTTGTCACCCAACCCCTGCAATTGCATTTCTTCGACTTTGGGCACCCAATCTCATAGTTCCTGTTATAGATTTTCTCGAGCTTCTTTTTTCTGTGGAAGAAATTCTCCACGACTTTTCTTCTTTCACAGAGCTTCTCGAGACATGTGAATGTGGCTTGGTGGATTTCTGCAAGTCCAAGGTTCGCCAGAGTACTTCCTGAAAGCTCAATCATTTTGTTCAACTCTGGTTAGATTTCTTCTGGTAGTGACGAGATGTACACCTGCTTGAGATTTGGGTCCTTCTTTCCACCGAGGCGATAACAAATTTCTGTCATTCTTTAGTAGTGCCTGTTGATGTCTTTATTCCTCAAAGAACAACATTTCATCTTGAAAAGTCTGTTCTTGCCTATTTGATCTCAAGAGAATAATCACCTACAAATTCCTTAAATATCACATTAACCCAAAAGTCCAAAGAATTTGTAAGCAATAAGTTCCTGTCAATGGCATCTAAAGATATAAACCAATCATGCAATGTGCCAACAGATCTACTAAAGAACTCAGAAGGGATATGGTTCAGTGATACACTCTTTAACAACTGTGTATGAACCCAGGCCGACATTTCTTGGAATCTTTCTCGTCTCTTGCTAACTGGAATGTCATAAAAGGTGAAACAAGTTGTTTTTGCCAGTTTCTATGGAGGAGTAGGTTGAGGAGATGGTGGTCGATTATGTCCCGTGGACTCATCATCTGTTTCTCTTTCGTTGCTGTGATGGACTTCAGCATGTGTGGTCGATCCTAAGGGTCCTGGTGTAGTCATGAGGATCCCTGAGATGTCCATCTTTTCTTCTCCGGATTCAGAAGACTCAGTAAAGTTTTCTGAGGTTGTTTCAGACATGGATTTGTCATTGGAGTCTGTTGAAACTTCATCAGACACTAGATCTTCATTTGAGTCTTCAGAGGGTGTTGAAACTACATTAGACACTGGATCTTCATTTGAATCTTTTGATGGTGTTGAAGTTTCATCAGGCTCGTGGTCTTCCATGGAGGTTGTAAGAACTTTGTCCCGTTGGAAGGACACAGTGAGCTGTGGAGGATGATTTGACAAGGCTATATCAGGTTCCCTACTGATATGATCGGATCTGGTTGCCTTGTGAGATTCGTCGGAATGATCGGATCAGGTTGCCTTGTAGAACTCGTCGGAATGACTGGATCAGGCTGTCTCATGGAGACTATCGGAAAAGCTGGATTAGTCTGCCTTGTGGATACCGTCGAAAAGGCTAGATCAGTTTGCTTCATGGAGACTGTTGGAAAGGTTGGATCAATCGGTCTTGTGGAAATTGTTGGAAACACCAGATGAGGCTGTCTAGCTGGAACTGGTCCTTGTTGGGCCGAAGCCTTGAGCTCATCTTTCCTTGCATGTCTCCCATATTCATCGACTGTTTTCTGGGATATGTAAGGTCGGGAGGTTCATCTTTCTGGCACATTCTCCCTTCTTTCCAAGAGTGGAAAGTCTGAAGCATAGGTACTACTTGAAGGTCGATTCATCATGTATGGGATAGGAGTTGACCTGCTTGAGGTTTCCTTTGCTGACTTCTTGCGGCAAGAGGAAGGCTTGTGGTACTTCGTCATCTGTCTTAGGATCTTCTTGATGCACGGATAAATGGATGGAGGATTCTCCTTGGCCATCGGTAAAAGGGCTAATCTTCTAGGATGAGAGCTGTAAAAATCTTTACAGCCAGTGAAAGGTCTTGGAACTAGTATTGCCATCGGTTTGCCTTCATCATCATCAGGTGGAGGTCGTCTGGTTGAACATCCTCCGGATTTCTTCTTGGACCGCCTCTTTCTCTTTGAAGCCTCATCTTCCTCATATGAGTTATCTTCTTCACACGAGCATTCTGGGTCACAGAGACCCCAGCCAAGGACATCCCATATGAAATGGCCGTTGATGTGAGATGTGTAGCTAGGCTCAACCAATTGGTTGAAGGAGGATATCGGTACCTTCTTCTGCATGCTTTGGTCTCCTGGGTCATATGGCCTGAGCATTAGTTGTGTGAAGATCTGTCCGGATTCTTCCTCCTGAGGAACTCTGAAAGAAGTTTGGACACGTCCGTCAGGTAGCCTTTGGAAGGTCGAGACTGTGGCTTGGACTGGTTCCTGTTATCGGTGAAGATTCTCGTAGTTGGTAATCCATTCAACGGGCATAAGCTTCTGGAGATCTTCCCTTCTAATTTGCTTTGGAATTTCGACCAAGGTGGGGACTTCAGTGGCTGAATCCACCAAGATCATTAAGGCATCTGAAGATAAACTGTTCTGCAGATTTAGGGCATGATTCTGGAGCCAATAGACCATCTGATGATGCAAGGTCGCCATCATCAAGGTAGGACTGAGAGATGTGCCTGTGAGTTGGAGTTGAACCTTCAGGGCTGTGCACAAGTTCGGATCTTGGAGAGATATGGCATAGTTTGGGAACAGTGTTAAGACAACACTTCCCGAGTTGAGTGTAGTGATTACCGTGCCAATAACTACCTGCTCATGAGTAATCTCGAATCCAGGAGTGCAATTCGAGCAGTGACTGGGTGGCCCTTCCTGTCGCCATAGGTGAGGACAAGTTTTACGCCACCAAGGTGAAGGTGTGTGTACCTTCGGCTCTCCATTATGCTATCATCTTTGGGAGTATGTTAAGGGTAACATACTGCTCTTTGGAGGAGTACGGAATATTGCACTGGTCAATCTTTGAGGACTGGATATACTCCTTCGTCTTTGGGACCGTAGATCTGAGTAACTGTCGGATAGATCTGATACCTGGAGGAAAGGATCCTTTCTTTTTGTAAATATTATATGGACTCATAAGAGGAGGGATTGATTCCTCTACAAAGACCGACTTTGGGATAGTAGTATATTCTACTAGACTTCCTATATTTGCAGAATGTAAAGAACGCTTAGGTAAAGACAGATTACTAGAAATATTAACGAGCTGGGAACTGGAACTAGGACTCGAAGTGTTTTCCATGACTGTTTCCTTTCTCTCCCTACTCTCTCTCTGTCATCCCTCTAGAGTCTAAAAAATCCTTATTTCTTCCCCCCTGTAAAACGAAAGTTTGCATACCGGAACGCTGCGTTCTGGCTCTCAAAGTATACCATAACAAATTTGCCTATGCACTCTCTAAGCACATGATTCACTAGCTTCATAAATGTACTAGGTGCATTAGTTAATCCAAAAGGCATCAGAATCCACTCATACAAGCCATGTCTAAATTTAAAAGCCATTTTCCATTCATTCCCTTCCTTCATGCGAATTTGATGATAACCACTGTTTAAATCAATTTTGAAAAGATATTGGCTACCATTCAATTCATCTAGTATGTCATCCAACTTAGGAATAGGGAAACGATACTTTACTGTTATGTTGTTGATGACCCGACAATCAACGGACATCCTCCACGTCCTATCTTTCTCTGGAACCAACAAACCGGAAAGGCACATGGACTTATATTCTCCCTCACATATCCTCATTGAAGTAGCTTCTCCACTTGCCTTTGCAATTCTTTGGCCTCCTCCGGGTTTGTCCTATAAGTACTTGTTTGGTAGCAGTCCTCCCGAAACAAGGTCGATGTGATGCTCAATTCCCTGTATTGATGGCAAGTCTTTTGGTAGGTTCTTTGGGAAGACGTCCTCATATTCCTACAAAAGATGGGAAACAACACTAGGAAGTGAAGGATTAGTGTCAAGAATGTTAGAAAATAAAGATTCCTTGTACATCAATAGATCCATAGGTCTTTGACCCTCACAAGCACTCCTCTCCTCTCTTGTTTTTGCAAAGAAACTCATCTTCTTTTCACTCTTTTATTTTTTCTCTATCTTTTTCTTTTCACTTTCTTTTGACCTCTGTTTTTCTTTTTCTCTCGACATTTTCTCATTCTCTTTCCCCTCTTTTTCTTCATAAAATTCTTTCATCTCTTCCAAAAGCCTCTTTTGGTCAATGTAAGCCTAATGAGGTTTCAAAGAATTCTAGTGGATCCTCCTACCATCAACTTCTGAGGTGTCCTTGTTTTTGTACCCATCAAAAGTCACTCTCTTGTCATATTGCCAAGGCCTCCCTAGTGACAAATGAGTTGCTTGCATAGGTACTACATCACACAACACTTCATCATTGGACTTCCTAATAGAAAATGGAATCTTCACTTGTTTTCCCACTCTAAACTCTCCACTATCATTCAACCATTGTAATCTATATGGTTTAGGGTGGTCTATGCATGGAAGCTTTAATCTATCGACCATATATTTGCTAGCAACATTTACACAACTCCCACTATCAACAATTAGGCTACAAAAATTCCCATTAATCAGGCATCTAGAATGAAATAGATTCTCTCTTTGTACCTGATCATCGCCCTTGGTTTTTTTACTAAGCACCCTTCTAATAACCATATTTAATTGCCATTCAAGAATGCCTTCACTCTCATTTTCATCATCCTCCTTTCCATCACCAATATCAACCTCACGCTTCTCTTCTTCCCCTTCATTAGCGGATTCAACTACCCCCCTTATCTACAAGAATAATTCTCTTATTGGGACATTGATTAGCGAAATGGCCAAATCCTTGACATTTAAAGCTTTTAACTTCTCTACCTTTAAAATTTGGAAGTTGAGCTTTACCTTCATCCCTTGAAGGGCTTAGCTTCACCAAATTTTGGCTTAGGCGTTTTCTCCTTAGTGGTAGCTTTGCTCACTCCTTGCTCCTTCTTAGGCCAAGTGTTGGTGGTCTTGGAAGATGATTGGTCATAATTTGATGTGCCATAAGATTTCCCATAGGATGCTCTCCTATTTTACACTTGTCACTCAATCTTGATTGCCTTTTGCACCATTTCTTCCAAATCATCATATTGTTGCCATTCAAGAATGTAGCTTATCTCTTTGTTCAACCCATAGAGAAATCTTGCCATTGTAGCCTCCTCTTCTTCACCCACTAGATTGCTCCTTGTTATGGCAACCTCCATTTCTTTGTAATAAGCATCAACACTCTTAGAGCCTTGAGTGAGCGTTTGAATCTTGTGGTGGAGGTCTCTTTGGTAATGCTTAGGCACAAATCTCTTCCTCATGTGTCTCTGCATCTCTTTTCAAGTTTCAATTGGTGGTGCTTCTTGACTTCACCTAGCTAACACTGGGTGATCCCATCGAATGATGGCATACTCCGAAAACCCAACAATTGCAAGTTTGACCTTCTTCTCCTTGGAGTAATTGTAGCACTCAAATATTGATTCAACTCGTCTTTCCCAATCCAAGTAAGCATTGGGGTCATCTCCTACATAAAATCGTGGCACCGTTAGCTTGATGCTCCCCAAGTTCTTGTCAACTTCTTGCTCTCTTCTTTTCCTCCTTGGTCTATCATCATCATAGAACTCATCAAATTCCTCTTCATTACACTTTCATAATCATGTTGCTCTTGGATGATCCTAATTTTTGGTTGGACCTTTTGGTGATGTCTTCTTCCTCTTCCCCTTTGAGGTATTTGGTTTCTCATAGGGGAAGAGGAGGTGGTTTCTCCAAGGTATCTGTTCTCCCTTCAAATCTATCCATCCTAATGTTAAGATCTCTCCTTAATTCTCCATGTTTGTGGAGAATTCCCATGTCATGCTCTCCATTCTCTCATAGATGGTAGATTGAATGACATTGTTTTCTCCCATATTTGATGCTTTTGAAGATGGTGAAGCTCCGTGAGTCATAATATGCCTTCAAAGAACAATCAAGAAAAAACCAGGGAATTTTGGTCTATTTTTTGTGTATCACACTTCCAATTGTTTTTTTCTCTCTCTATTGAACTCACCCCTAATGCCTTCTACCACTCTACTCTCTTTCAAGTTTTTAGTCAACTCAATTGGGCAATGCAAACACTTCAAGCAAAGATGCCAAGTAATCCACACAACTCAATTCAATTAGTCAACAAAAGATCAACAATCAAGAACCAAAGAGATAGAATTTCAAAGATTAGGTCAATGTAAGATGAAAACTATTAATCAAACTCTTGGAGTTCGAAGAAAATTTCATAGAGGCATTTTATCAAACACCTAGAGTGCAATGAAAATGTAATCCACTTTGTCAAGAAATTCAACAAACCCAATTCCCTTGATTTCAAATTTGATAGATAATAGGCAATTCAATCAGAATATAACTTCAATTCAACTTCAACACAATCAGTTTCAATGGAATTCAACAAGAAATCTCACAATAACAATCAACTTTGGCATTTTCTTTCTTTCACTTTGTGCAGTTTTTTTTTTCCCTTTTTTTTTGGTAGAGATAGATGAACATACTCAACAAATTAGCCCTAGTTTTTGGTCTTGTGCCCAATTCCAACGAACACAAATAATCACAAGAAGATACTAGGATAAATGTAATGGAAACAAATCACAAAAACACATATATAAGATCATATATTTCAGGAAATAAAAAATGACTTAAACACTTAAAAAAAAGAAAGCAAATAAAGATACACAAACCTAAGATGAAGAACCTAGCTCTAATACCAAAAGGTGATGTGATTTCTATTGAAATGTGTTTCATTGAAAAAACACACCAACTTCAAAGATTTTACTCAAGACTCACCTTTGAGGTTCAAGTTAGTTACAATGACCTATGATGTTTTTCAATCATCAACCATTGTCTTGATGTTGGTAGACAAATCAACACCCTAACCAAAGTGATGAAAAGCCCCATAGTAGTTAAACCAAGAACCTAGAACACTCACAATAACAAGTTTTAATCCAAGAGGATTCTTGATTTCAATAAAAAGATGTTTGAAGGTTAAATGTGAAAAGACAAGACAAGGAGTATTTATACCCCAAAGACTTAGAATAACCTAAACATTTCGTGCTAGGGGTGTAAGTACTTGAATGCCCTTGAAATAAGCTTTAAATTACAAAAAGAATGGAAGAAAAAGGGTGAAAATTGGGCAAAGGTGCATCTGGCAAAGGACCATCTGGTGCCAAATGGAGGGTCGAATGGCCACTGGAACTCAGCCGGTTGGGCTATCTTTTCATCTTGTGCCGGACAGGCAACCGAATAGGGAGTCAGAATAGGCTCTATCTCACTTCCATTTTGGCACCATTTTGCTTGTTTTCCTTGATGTAAACTTGATTTCCTCCCTCCAACTTTCCAATAGCATATTCTTGGTATATTTTCAAGTCTTCCTATATTCCATAGCTTCTTGCTTCCTTCATCATCATCAAGTTTAGCTTCCTTAAAAATGGCTTCAAAATCAAGTTGTTCTTTCTTGTC